>JANIWS010000007.1:258301-563109 GCA_030555745.1 Yamadazyma sp. yHKB15
TTGTTTTTTTTTTTCTTTTGTGGTGTGTCACCCAAAAAAATATTATTTTATATTTTTTTTTTTTTTTTTTTTTTTTTTTTTTTTTTTTTTTTTAATTTTTTTTTTTTTTTTTTTTTTTTTTTTTTTCGATTTTGCTTCAATAAATTAAATCATCATTTTCTAAAATTAAATTTTATCATAAATATAAATATAAATCCAAATCTTGGACAATCAAAATCATCAAGTACAAATAAAGTACAAAGATCTCAATAAGAAGTATATTATATAACAATAACAAATAATTATTGAAATCATCAGCCATCCCAAACTCGCCCAACCCCCTCGTCCTTTTATAATATTGACTATTTTAAAGAACATTTTATAGTATAGGTACAAGCTCAGGATTAGTTTTGTAACTAGAAATATACTATATAACATATACAAGCAATCAAATAATTAGTTATAACCAACTAATTAATAATTGGGTAATTTGATATTTAGTAATTAACTAAATATTCTTTATTCACCTATTTATCAAGATAAACTTTGATTATACATACATATACACATACCACATTATAATAAAATATACTGACAAGTAATAAATGTTTAATATATTAAGTGAAAGTTTAACTCATATTGAAATGGACCAAAATAATGAGTATAATGAAATTTACTTTAATGAAGACTTTGACTATCAACAAGGCATTGAACAAAACCTTTTAAATTCTGGTACCATTCCTCAATCTCATCAATATAATAACCCTACAATTGGTGGTTCAAGTACAAATCCTGCCGGTACCCCTACTGCAAATTCAACTAGTACTTCAGCTAGTCATCAACCTGGTGGTTATTTTGAAAATCAATATTATCAAGATTTTCAACCTTATCAATTAAATTATGATGAATATTCTCCAATGCAAATGTCAACTCAACCAAGTCTTGCTCAACCTGGTCTCATGAATCATCAAATGATGAATTCAAACTTGAGTAGTCAAGTCTCATTACAAGGTATTTCTCATTCAACTTCAACTTCAACCTCAAATAATCAATCTTTGAATTCCATTAATTCAAATTCAGTTAATTCTTTTACTCAACTTCATCATCAACCTTCTTCATCTCATCAACAACAACCTCCATCCCTTCATCAACAACCTAATCAACAATCAGGTTTTGATCAAAGTTATTATTTACATTCAGCAAATGTTGATTTATCAACTCCAAGTGTAACTCCACAATATAGTCCATATTTCCCAAATTCAATGAATTCTCTTAATTCAATTAATTCAATTAATATGAATATAAATAATATGGGAATTAATACTAATTTAAAAGAAAGAAAGAAATCAATTTCATCACCAAATCATTCACCATCATCACCATCAAATAAGAAAAGAGATGATAATAAAATAATAACATCTAATAAATCTAACTTTAGAATTGTTAGAGGAGTTGCAGCAGGAGGATCAAATGCTAGACCACCAAAGGAATCAATTAATTCTAATTCTACTTATATACCAATTGAATTAAATTTAATTGGTGGTAAATTACAAGATATTGTTAAACCAGAATGGTCAATTGGTGAAATGGAAGATAAAAGAAGAATTGTAAGAATTGAAAGATTTCAAAAAAATGAAAAAATTTATGTAAATTTTTCAATAATTGGAAGTGCTAATGAAAATCCAACACCATTACCACCACCAGCTAATTCAAATATTGATATAATTGAAGTTAGTTGTTTACAATGTAGTAAAAAATTAAGTGAAGAAATTGATTTACCATCACCAATAACTGAAACTGATTATTTAAATTCTAATGAAAGTATTGAAGAATTAGAAAGTTCAAATAATTATGAATATGATTATTATATAACATCAGTTGAAGTGATTGAAATAGTTGAATTATTAATTGGTACATTAACAGATGATCCAAGTGAAAGAAGAAAAGAAAGAGGTAGAGTTAGAAGTAATTTAGTTCCATTTTGGTCTAAAAAGCCAATAAGTTCGAGGTTAGATAATAATATAATTAATCAACCAGATTATAAAATTGAGCTTGCCAAAAGAATAATGAGTTACGATATAAGGAAACCAAGAGGATTTGATAAAGAAGTAAGAATATTAAAATGGGAAAAATTATTACCAGCTTTAAAAAGAGCACTTCAAAGTTATTATTGTGAAATACCACCAACTGTATAAATAAAATGGACAGGAACCACTTGAATCAAGTTAAAGCACAAAACTTGATACAAGGACAAAAGAATAAAAGAACAAACGAACAAAAGAACAGAAGAATAAAAGAACAGAAGAACAGAAGAATAAAAAGATAAAAAGATGAAAAAAAAAAAAATTCACGTGCAAAGATAGTTAATAATTGATTATTAACATATATATGATTTAATTCTTGTAGTTTATGTATATTAGGTTTTGTAATATTTCTAAAGAAAAAATAAAAATATTTTACACTAAAAACCTCTAAATGAAAGTCAAATCAACTATAGCAAAAATGGAAAACTAAAGCTAACCTAAAGCAAAAGCAAAAGCAAAAGCAAAAAGCAAAAAGCAAAGAGCCAAAAGAAAAATAAAAAAGGTAAAGCAAAACTAAAAGATAAAGAGAAAAAGAAAAAGTAAATTATAAAAAGGCACCAAAGGAAGGTTAAAGTTGTGAATGATTGAATTATAGGAGTTATAGGGAAGGATTCAAGGACCATTAAAGTCGTAAAAAATATTTATTTACAAAGTTGCTTAATTGTTAAAATCCAAATTGAGTAATAAAAGAAACCATACAGTCGGATACCGAAAATATTTGTGATAATAGAAAATTAATACAAGACGATAATAATAATAATATAAAATAATAATAATAACCCAAAGAAGAATTACTCTAAAATGATATAATTAAGAGATGCTTTTTTAGTTATCGGAAAGGAATAGTGTTTTATTTTTTTTGTTTAAGGAGTAAGAAAGTCGTTTTAGAATGATAAGAGAAGGTTAAATGCGATAGTAAAACGCAATAGTTTTCAATTATTAATTCGTCGATAAGATATCATGACTTAAAATACAATAAGAAAATTTATTGTAAGAACCGTGGTTAGTTCTTTATTCAGAATACTTAATTTTGAATTTTTTTTTTTTTAAATAAATTCGGTCTATTGTTATAATTATTATGATTATTATTCGATTGTGTTACAATCATAAGGCACATTATAATGAAGAAAGAGCAACCAGCAATTGAAAATTTTTTTATTTGTTAAATTCAAGAGAGATATTGCATTTATATAATTGATATTGTTTATCTATTGTTAATTTTTCTTTCTTGTTTTTAGATAATCTTTATATTTTATCTTTGTTTATGTTACAATGTTCTGTGAGGTATTATTCTTAGTGAACAATATTGTTACAATAGTTTAAATTCTTTTTATTCTTCAGAGTTAACAATTCTATAGGACATACATTACAATTCATTGTATCTCATATTCTTAACCTGTTACTATTATAAGCTTTAACATAAATATCCATCTATTAACTACACTATTTCCTCTCCATTTTGTCGACCAATTTCTTTATCGGCCTATTTTTGGCTCATCGACCAATTTCTTTATCGACCTATTTTCGGCACATCGACCCATTTTATAATTCCTTCGACCTATTTATCTAATTATCGACCCATTTTGTCTTGTTCCGCAGTTCTCTATTATCTTCCCGACTAGTTAAATGACAGTTTGAAAAATATGAAATGATAAAGAATAGATTAAGAGATGATTTGAAAAACTCTTAAAATGACCTGAGAATATAAATCTGTTACGGCTTTTAGTTTTCATAACCTAAAAACATACCACAAAGTTTATTACATACCACCATTCTAAAACTCTACGCATTCTATATATCAGTCGAAAAAACTAGTATAGTTGTCCAATAAGTAGTGATGTATAGTAGTGAAGTATAGCAGTGATGTATAGTAGTGACATGAAAGATATTTACAATAAATACCAATAACCTATGGAAATAGTAAAACTTTACTTAACTAAACAAACTCTTGTTAATACAACTCTAATAACGTTAAAAGTGCTGGTGCGGAGATGGTGCGAGAGTGGTGCAAGAGCCAGACGACGCCCATGCTGAGCATCGACCTAAGTCGATGCTCGCCCGGTCGATCTGTATTTTTTATGCCAGATCCTTTACACGACTACGCGAAGTAATTAATTAACTAGAAATGGACTAAATTTTACTTTGATACATTAAAATTTTCAATCAAGGATAATTGACCAGGATCTTGACGAAAAAGACTTGCATAACCAACGTCTTTTACCAAAAATACACAAAAGAAAAGCTATACACAAACAAAAGTTAAATAAGAGAAAGATAAGCAAAAGATCTAGATCAGAAAAAAGAAAATAAGATATAATGATGAAAAACATAGATCAACAATCGATAATTTCAAATAGGAAATCCACTAGATTATCTAATTTCAATCCAATGAAAAGTAGAAGTAACAAATCAGAATTACATCTCCATCTGAGTTCAAGCAGTCTCAATAATGCCTCACTGATCAATGTAAGCAATTCATCATACTATAATAACCTAATGAACGAGTCCAATCTCAATATGAATAATTACAGTTTAACTCCAACCATGTCCAATTATTCTGATTCTTCAAATAATGCCAACTACCATTTAACAAAAATGGAAACAAATGAATCAGTAGATTCCAATTTTTCTTTACAACAACAATTCAAAATCGAATTAAATTTAAGCAAAAAGGAAATCGAAATGATTCGTTATACTTGGAATAAAATGTTATTGGATGAACCAATAGTAAAGTCTAATACATCATTACCAATTCCTGGAGGATTTAATTTTTCATCGATGTCAAATGGCTCAAATGGTGCTGCTAATGGTCCTAATATGGCACCACCCAAGACTGCTTCGACTATTGCATCTTCATTATTTTGTAGACAATTATATGGGAATTTATTGACAATGGACCCTCATTTAGAGAAATTATTTCCTTCAATAAAACATCAAGCAGTTGCATTTGCAGGGGTTATGTCATTTACAATATCCCAATTAGAAAATTTATCAAGTCTTAATGATTATTTGGAAAATTTAGGTAAAAAACATTCAAGAATCTTGGGTATTGAACCATCGATGTTTGAGTTAATGGGAGAATCATTAGTTCAAACATTTCATGAAAGATTTGGAACCAAATTCACACAAGAATTGGAAGTTTTATGGATTAAATTATATTTATATTTGGCAAATTCTTTATTACAGTTTGGAATTGATCCAATTTTAAAATTGAATAAGGGAGAAAATGGGTTTAGTAATAATCATCATAATGGTAATCATAATTTATTTAAATTGAATGAGGTTAATGATGCTTCAATTTCAAATTTCAATAATAGTTCTGCTTCATCTATTAATAATTCAAATATTTCAACCTTGAATTCTTCAAGAAATTTTAGTAATAATAGTGATTTATTTAGTTTGGTTGATGATAAAAAATCAAGCATGTCCACTTTAGATAAGAAGAAGGAAAGTTCTATAAAAAAGAAAAAGAGAGATTGCATTATTATGTAAATATTTATTGTATTACTGGTTGATACTGCATTGAATATATTTGAACACGTACTCTTTTCTATAAGACAGTAAGAAAATGACAGAGATCTATATAGTAGTAATAAGAAAATAAGACAAGAAAGACACCTTAAAAAGGTTTAAATCTCATCTAGTAATCTCTGATAAGAATATTGAGTAGTTCCAATGTGAAACTTATAAGCCAGCTTATTAAAACAGTGCTATACAACGCATAAAACCCCCCCAAAACCACCAAAAACTGCCAAAAAAAGACTACCAAAAAAAGATTACCAAAAAAAGACAACCAAAAAGAGATTGCCAAAAAGATTAATACCACTAATTGAACTACCGTAGTACCAACAACAGACAATATACACCGATAAATAGAAATAATGTTTAACGATTATTCGATGCTAATTAAGTCTGAAATTGGAATCCCCTGAGACACGAAATAAATCGCGTACTGAAAATTTTACTCGCTCTCAACTTTAATAAGAAATATTTAATTTTGCATTTGAGGAAACTGCATTTGAAGGGATAATATCCAACACTTATCGGGAACTTACTATCGTTAGACTAACTTCGTTGCTCACTATTCATATTCCTATAATTTTCATAATATTTTTTTAACTGTGGAGTCTTTTTTTGGTTCTGAAACTTGTAAACCAAGATTAGCCGCTATAAAACGTTTTTTTTAATCTGTCAATTGGAATAAACCAGCTTTTTGTTCATTAGACTAAAAAAAACTTTCAACAAAACTCCCAAGTGAATTACTACAAAAGATCTTTATAGAAGCAGAAGAGAAACACCGAAAAATATATTGCATTCACCATGACTGATAATTTTGAAGATTTGTTGATGAATAATTCATTCTACTCCAACGAGAAGAAATTGACAGTTCCAACTAATTTCATGAAAAATTCTCCTTCCATGAAAGCCTTGGAAAGCATTTTGAACGAAAAATCAAAGTCTTTCAATTATAACTTAAATACTTTAACTGAAGAACCTTCAGAAGAACCTCCAACCCAAATTGCATATTCAAATTCAAATCCTAATTCAAATTCGACCGTGAATCTAAATTCTTCAAGTCGTTTCCATTCAACCTCCCAATTCCATTCAGCAAGCCAGTTCAATTCAACTCATTCTTTACCTGACTCAAATCAAAATTCAAATACTACAAACTTGAATTCAAATTTAAATGGCTCAACTCAAAGTTTCAATTTCAATAATCCAAATGGTGATTTAAAATTGAATGATAAAGGTCTTGAATCCATTTCAAGCTTCCAAACAGCCGAATCTAAAGAAGCATCGAGCTTTAATGATTATGATGATGGTACTAACGTTACTGAAGATAATGATGACACGTTAATTGATGACTTCAAAAATAGTTTTAATTCAAATCCAAATAAATTTGCTCCACTTCAAAGTCAAAATTTCAAGCAGGATAATGATAGCTCCTTAGGTACTATAAAGGTAGACGATAAAAAATTCGTCAAAATGCCAAGTTTGATACCAAGTGATTTAAAAGTTAATGAAAAACCAAAAGTAAACGAAAAACCTCAAAGATATTCAATGATCGAATTAGCTCAACCTGATAGATTACCAACTTCTTTCACAACCCCAAATTTATCTCAAGCATCTAAATCATTGACTCCAAAATTAAATCAAACCCCAACCTTAGGAAATTCTACTTTTACTCCTGGTAAATCACCTAAAACACCTGCTTCTTTCAATTCCCCAAGGAAGTCTCCTCATGTAAGATCAAGTTCTGCAATCCAATTAAATCAAAATGAAAGTCCTAATAAACATAAAAGAAGTAGTACCATGACTGACTTGACTAATATAAAAGAAGATAAGAAAAAATTCTCATTTAAATCATTATTCAAAAGAAAAGGGAAGGATGATACAAAGAAAGAAACTCCAAAGGAAGTTAAACAGGAAACCAAAAAGGATAAAAAGCAACCAAAATCTGTACCAAAAAAGGAAAATGTTCCAAAACCTCAAGAACAAAAATTACAATCTGAAGTAAGTAAACCATACACTTCTTCAATTCAATTACCAAGTGAAAGAGTCACTAAATCATTCAAATCAAATACCAACATAAATTTTATCAGAGAAGTAACCGATGAAAACAACTTTGGTGAAAGTCTTACTCAAAGCTTGAATAACATGAACAGAGATGATTTAGGTGATGATGAATATGATGAAAATAATTTACTTAACAATCCTCCTGTTAAATTGAGTAATACCAAGTACGATGAAGAAATGGTTTTGGAACCATCACCACTTCCAAACTCAAATAGTGCTTCAATTGCAAATAATAATAATGCAAATAGAATCGAAGTTTCTGATACAAGAGGTAAAAGAACTGATCAAATTGTCAATAACCCTCCTCCTAACACTATCAAGTCAAACAATCCTTTCATTAATTATAATCACACCAACACTACACCTAAGAAATACCAAGATGATGATATTTTTGGATCGCCAAAACGTGGAAATGAATTAATTGGTGATTCATTGTTTCCAAAATCATTAAATGCTCAAGAAGTCGAAAGTATCGTTAGTTTGGAAAGATCAAGATCTATGAAACTGGTGAAACTGAGTAAACGTACAAGTTTTGTTAACTATGATGGATCAGATGAAAATATTATTGTTGTCAATAATCCTAATCTTCTTAATTTGGATAGCTTCTCACCAAGTTCTGTATCAAGATCAAATTCAATTTTGAAGAAGAGAGATAGTGTAAGAGGTAGTATCAGAGATAGTATTATTAGTAGAACAAGCTTTGGTAGTAATGGTGTTGGTAATAATATGAGTAGAACTGCAAGCTTAGGCGGTGGTAATGAGGAAGATAATTTTGGTGATTTAATTGAATTCAGCGATTTTATTGATTTAGATAATTTGGATTTTGATATAAATATGGATGCAACTAACAATACTACTACCAATTCAGCAAATGATACGGTCGAAAAAGATAGATCTAGCTCATTAATTGAACCAGTTGAAAAACCAAATAGATCGATTGAAAGCAATTCAATGGTTTCAAACTCTTTGAATAATTCAATCAATTTTTCAATTGATAATTCCAATCTCGATAATTCATTAGAGGCAATTACTATTTCTGATGAAGAACCTCCATTAAGAATACCATCAATTGCAAAAGCATCACAATCCCCAGTAATGAACACACCAGTTTATCAACAGGGTAACAGAGTAACATCTAATAGCTCAGGAATCACAATATCACAACAGCAAACACCTGAATTGAATCAAACAAAGGATGCTTCACCATTATTAGATATTAATACCCCTAGAAACTCCACACCAACCTCATCAACTCCAAGAAGAGAAAAGAATGAAACTGCAGTTATGAGGTCTAATAGACTCTCAATGTCATTCAAAGGACTCAGAGGTCCTTCTTTTAAGAGATCACCTGAGAAGATCAGAAACTCAGGTTCTCATCAATCATTTAACTTATCATTTGATGATGATCATGGAGTTGGAAGTGGTTTTGGTAGTGATAGTGAGGAAGAAGATTTAGAGGATGATTTTCTTGAAGAAAAACCTATTCCACAATCTCATATGCAACCAAATGTTTACAGACAAGAACAAGAAAATTATGATGACTATGATTATGACTATGATGAAGAAGATAATGAAGAGGATGAAACAGGATATGATGGATACGAAGAAACTGCCGATGAAGATGAAGAATTTGATGACGAAGATAATTATCAATATGATAAAGAGAATAAGAGATTTACTACATTACCATCCAAACAGTATAGTACTACATCAACACCACGTATGACACCAACGGTTCAAACGCCACCATCAAGCAAAACAACAATAGTAGGGGTTAGAACACAAGTTAAATTTTCATCAAGAATCATTTTATATGAAACATACGACTGTGATGAATATGATAGACACCCAGACACTGCAACATGTAACCAACTTACACCAATGTTAGCACAGAAAATAAGAGACGAATTGAATGATTTGAAAGCCAATTGGACAGTGCACGAAGAATCAAGACGTAACACCCATTTCTTCTAATAGTGAAGAATGAAGACAATATTCATGAAGAGAGAGAAAACAAAAAATAAAAGGTAAATAAAATGAAATTTAATTTAGTTCAGCGATAAATAATTTAATTTAGTACATATATTAATAACATAACGAATAATAAGACTTATTTCTTCTTAACATCTTTGTCATGAATTTGTTTAGCATAATCAGCATGAGCACTTTGAAAAATTTGATTAAGAGTAGGATAATCCAGTTCTGGCAATTTAGCAACTACATTAGAAGGGTTAGTCATCTCAACAATCTCATATTCCCCTTTGGAATTTCTATCGACACAAGTTTTATCGGCCCATGGTGCAACATCGTACTCTTTTAACGAGACAATTGGTGGTTTACCGTCATCATATTGTGGGAAAGACATAGTTACAGTAAGTTTCAAGATGCGAAACTGAGATGCGAAATGAAAAAAAATATTGTGATGAGTTCAACAGTATTAAAGGATGGTAGTAACATTATACCAGGACAATACATAACGCCGGTCCATAAGTTCGACGACGACCAGATAGTGGATTACAAATGTGGAAGTGGGACCACGATCAATGAGATAGAGGTTGAAGATAAGAAGATTGCTATTATAGTTGGAACGATATTGGGTAAATTGAAGATTGAAAATAACCAAGTGTCGGTAATACCAAAGGCAAATACATATCTTAAGTATTCAGATGAAATCAAAGTGAATGTCACTAACAATCTTCCAAAGGAAAATGATATTGTGTTGGTAAAAATTACCAAAATTAATCAGAAACAGGCATATTGTGAGATCTTAGCCATCGAGGGTCTGGGAAATATACTTGAAGATCTGGGGATTGGAAGTAATGGAGAAATGGCACATTTAAGTATTGGGAACGGAGGTGGTGCCCAGCAATTATCGAACCAGTCTATCATAGCATCATCGCAATCGACCATGATAAATGCCACTGCCAATGATTTGGGTGAAAGTTTCAAAGGTATCATAAGATCACAGGATGTTAGATCCACAGAACGTGATAAAGTCAAGATCATCGAAAGCTTCAAACCTGAAGATATCGTGAAAGCAATGGTCATATCGTTGGGAGATGGATCGAACTATTATTTATCCACTGCCAGGAATGATTTGGGAGTAATTTATGCAAAGAGTGAAGGGGGAGCAGGGGATTCAATGTTTCCAATTGATTGGCAACACATGATCTGTCCCAAATCAGGAGTCATAGAGAAAAGAAAATGTGCCAAACCTTTAACGGACTCATAATGACGTATCAAGTAAGGCATTAAGAAGAATACAGAGGTAGATAAAACATGAATATATCAAAAGTTTAAATGAGGAGGCCAGAAGCATAAGGATCAAACCAACTCGCTTAGTTATTATAGCAAATGCATATGTAGAACTACTTGAATAACTCTAATAGATCACTCTACAGAACAAGAGGATAGGCAAAAAAATAAGATTAACATGAGAAATGACATAAACAAGGCAAAGATACAAGGGTAGATGGATAAGGTTAAAGAAAAGTAGTAAAGCCTACAATTAATAAGGACGCTCTTTGTAAGATGTCATTAGTAAAGATGTGATTAGAGTGATGGCATATACCATAAATGGATAGGAGACAGTCAGAAGATAATGTACCTGAAAATAAGATATAAACCTAATTAAGAATTTCTTCAAACCATCTACCAAAATGGAAAAGAACCAATCTTAGAAAAAACCTAACCAATGTTAAAAAAAAAAAGGCTATGAGGAAAGAAGAAAGAATGATTGTAAAGTGTCAATCAATGCATAAACAATGCTACGCTAAGAGAGAAGAATAATGTGGTTAGGTTTTTAATTGATTTTTTTTTTTTAAGGTTTGTATAAAGTACGGAATTTCACAATCGAAAGGCATTCTAGGAGATAGTTTGTATTATCTACGGTTCTGAGTATGTATGAAAAGGAGATGCACATGAGAATCGGGATCGTTAGAGATCTAATCTCGGTGTATGATGTATGACATGTTAAATGTTTAATTACTATTCAAAACGAAGCAAATTCGATAGTTTTTGAACATGGTGCAGTCTTTTCAGTCATTCTTATAATTTTTTTCCTGCTTAAATTACCTAGTAGCACTGTAAAATTACCTTGTAGCACTGTAATATTGTAAGAAATGTTTTAGTATATAGTTAAACTTTTAAAATATCGAACCATATAGCTCAGCTTTTAGGAGATTGTTTAATCAAGTCCGTGTTGTGGATATTATAGTTTAGATTTTACATTGTTGTAAGCTTATAAATTCTTGTAAATTCGGTAGAAGTTAGCATTAGATAGAGTGATCGGTATACACTGTCGAAGGTCTACAAATGCATGGATTTCATCGATAATAAAAAGAAACCGATAATAACGTGAAATGAAATCAATGGAATCCGTTATAGACGTATCGATGGAATTGTAAATGAAAGGAATTATAATCGAATGAGATTATAATTGGACGAAATTATAATTTTTGCTATTGTCTCATCCATTAATAATTGCCATCATTTACTCCTTACACACACATAAATTCACACACATAAAGATATATACAGGGGATACTCTTTTAAGACATGTCTAACTCCATGCACGGTTAACTCTACATAAAAGCACATATAGGATCTAACACTTAGGATTCAACACATATAATAAAAGTCGCATCACTTGAGGCGAATGAGGTACAGATAAGGCCATACTTTATACATTTATCTATGAATATATATTCCTTTTAGGAATATCTATCTCCCTTTAAGAATATTTTTCTACTCCTGTTTGGAATATTTATGAATATATTTTCCTCTTAGGAAGCATCTAATTAAAACAAACAAGATTTTTTTTTTCAATTTTCTTTGTGTGAGTGTGTTTCTCTATTTTGAATCAGGTAATGGATAGACTAATTCATCATTATCACCTCTTAAATCAACTTCACTCAATCCAATTTTAGATCCAAATTTTTCAAATCTTTTGATATATTTTGTTTTCTTTTCGTCAGCCATTTTGATCACTTCTGGCCAATACTTTGAATGGTCATACTCAAAGTTAACTTCACCTCCAAAATCCCTATCCAATTGCTCAACTGGAACGTAATCTGGGAATGGTTGATCGAAAACCAATTTTTCTCTGGTTAATGGATCGATAAATGGGTGAATGATTTTCAAAAAAGTCCATCCTAATAATGGAATATTAGTTAATAATGCTTTTCCTAATCTTTCTGGATAATGTGTTTGTAAGATATGTAAGACTTGTCTTCCAGTACCAATAGGTGGGATTTTACCTGTTGAAATACCAACATCAGTTGGCTTAAAATCAATTAAAAGTGCTAATGAATCTTGTCCGCTTGGCATGAAATCAATAACTCTTTCTAACATATAAACTAAATGTTGAACTTGAGTTATAGATGGTTTGGTATTTTGTCTACCTGGTTTCAAGTATAAACAAGGTCTTGCATCGTTATCATAACCTAAAATAACTTCTTTACCGGTTTCATTTTCTTTAGTGGTTAATTTACCATTAACTTTATTATCGTCTTCATAATTACCATTAATTCCAAATTCTCTTCTCCAACTCAAGGTTAACTCTATTCTATCTAAACAGTCTTTCAAGTTCCATTTGGTGGCTCTAAGATATCTTAAGAAACATTCTCTGGTCAACCAGGCCTTCTCGCTATCTGTTAAGCTGCTAAAATTAGTAGTATCTTTCAGTTTTTGCTCATGTTCGCTATTTCCAACTTTCAATTCAGGGTCTGTGAAATGCTTGTATACTTGCAAATACAACTCTTGTTGGTCCTTGGTGAGCTCAACCGGTTCTGGAACCTTGGACTTATCACTAGGTTTTTCAAATGGTAAATATACTTTTGGTCCTAATTCAACTTCGGGTTTCAAATTGGCCTTGGAGTCTTTCCCTCTTAATCTGCTAAACATTCCCGTGGTTTTCCTATTGTGTTCGCTTGCTCTGTTTCTATATTTCCAACTGTTCCGTGGTGCCCTCTACCGTCTTATAGAGTCCAAATGCTTCGTCCTGTTACAATTGCAAAACTTTTGGCTTTGAGTATCTTTGAAAATTCTACGCGACTCGGAATAAGATGAGATGATAAGAACTGAGCAAAGTTGAGGAAACATTTGTAAGATACCCACCATCATTTAGAGGATTAATTTATAGAGTTTTAAGTATATCAGAAACAAAACTGTAAGTGATTTTAAATATATTGTGAAAATTTCCCGTGAAAATAGCTTCATTTTAGCCATTTTCCTTATCAGAGATGATTCCAAAGTTGACAGAAATATCAGTACTTAAATGTATACGACATATTAAAGAGATCAAAGATATTGGAGAAATCCCTTATAATGTAGTGAAACCTATCTTAGGTAGGATGAATAGTAAACAGCTCAGTATGGTCGAGGCCCAGAGTCCTCATGTCATGCCAATGAGTGATGAATTATGGCTCAATCTAATCAAAAAAGATTTTCCAAATCGTCCTTCAAAGACTAAAAACTTGGTTATCTCCAATATGAAGTACAAGAGCTTATACGAACAATATGACCAAGAACGGGAAATGTTCAGAAAAGATTCCACCGAGAGATTAAAACGTATGACAGAGAAATTAAAGTATGAAAAATCAGCAAATTCAGTCATTCAGGTCGAACAGGTTCTAAGAGATCCAACCATCCCCAAAAATAGAGGTCCACGAAACAGCATTTTGAATAAAGCAAGAAGAGAAATGGCCAGTAGAGCTTCCTTGTTCCCTAATAGAAAGTTTAGCATACGACCACCAAGGGTATCTATGGCCCCAGCTACAAGAATACCTACCAAGGTGCCTGTAAATGACACATTAAAGTCAGATCTGGTTCCTCTAAAAGATCACAAAGAACAACCAAATAAACCAGAAAAGACAGAGAAGGAGCCGGAAAAGAGTTTGGAAACAGGAGATGAAGTGAAAAAGGAAGAAAGGAAGAAGCTGTTAATACCAAAACCAAAATATTCACCATTAATGGCAAGAAAACCCATTTCACCTAAAAAAATGAAAAAACCTATATCCAAAAGACCTAGAGAGAAAGAAGATAAGGAAGAAAAACCAATAAAATCCATAAGATCACTGGTTTTTAAATAATTTTACGCATTAATATATTTAGCATTCTATTTAATTTAATTTAGTTTAATTTAATTTTCTCTTCTTTACGTCTGTTTCTTCATGATTAACAAGTCTCTTTTTATAATTATTCGCTATAGCATTATTGGAAACATCTTTAGAATTATCGTATAATTCCAAATCATCATCAATTTTCACGATTTGTTTATAAGAATTGACTCTCAATCTACCATTAACTAATACCGATTCTGAATTTTGTAGAATTTGGTTTATTTTATTGGATTTCAAACCCAAAGTTTGAAAGAAAAACACGATATTCTTATGAGACCTAACACTTATAGGGGAGGAAGCACCGCTGGAGATGATTAGACCATTTGATCTAGAAGCTCTTATTAATTGGATTAAATTTGAAATCATTTGTTTACGACTGGAACTCAGAGAGCTTGAAATTAACGAAGCGTAGCAGATTTCAAACTTTATACCCTTTTCAATAGCTTTACCCACGATTTTGTGCTTGAGATAAAAATTAAGTTTAGTATCTAACGGTACTGATATTAAGTCAATATTCAAGTTCAAGATTGAATTTTGTAAAGCCTTTTCGTTTGTAGGTTTTATGGAGATGATATCGAAAAAGTTTTGGAATTTATTCATGTTTGTCAACTTAGAAGAATCATTGACGACTATGGTTAGCCTGCTAAAGATTCTAAGACCTTCAAACTTGGAAACATCAATTATGTCTTGAATCTTGATGGGATTGATTGAATTTGGTTCATTGGAAGGGACCTTTAGGTTTTCGTTTATTTCGAAATTTATGGCTATATTGAGGATCTTGAAGTTGTATAGTGTCACTATAGTGTTTCTGAGGTTTGAAACCTCCTGCTTACTAAGCTTATCATAATTATCTTTGGGCCATAATATATTTAAGTCTATAGTCATCTCTGGAGTTTTTCGCAGTTGCAAAATCAATATAGAAGATTCTGTTTGAATCATAAATTTTGCCACAATAATTACTAATACTATTTAAGGCAGCCAGTTTGCAGTTGTAACATTTCCACAGCATTTCATAGAGTGTTGGAGGGATATTGTAGAACTTGAATAAGAAAGAAGCGTATGCTAGTTATAAAGAAAGAGACAAAGACAATTTAATAATGACTGAGGTTGAAAGAGATTCAATGATGGATATTGGTAAGAATTGTTCCAAATGTAATAGATTGGACTTCTTACCATTTACATGTGAGTTCTGTAAACTTATATTTTGTGAAGATCACAGGAAACCAGATATCCATAGTTGTTCAGGATTAGAAATCAAGTTTAAACCAAATAAAAGTCCTAGTCCAACCGGACCTACATCAGCATCGTTATTTCCTAATAGAGACCATGATCGAGAAAGAATAGATCAATTGCTTAAAGATGCTAAAGTGAAGCCCAACACCATTGAAAAAAGCTTTAGGGTTGGTGATTTCAAAGATAATGCAGTGAATAAGTTGACGAAATTCCTACATTTGCAAAGACTGAAGAGGAAAACAGGATTTTTCAGTAAGGAGAAGAAAACGAATCCGGTTGTAGAGCTCCAGAGCTTACGTAAAACAGCACATGGGGATATGAAGTTGAAAGTGGAGGATAGAATATATATATGGTGTGTTTATGTTAACGGGAATGATGAAGAATTAAGTAAAATAGATGTGAAAAGTCAACGTAAAGGTATTTTCGTCAATAGAAATTGGAGTATAGGGAAAATCCTCGATTACGTTAGTGACGAGCTCCATATAGTTAATCGAAACAATAAAACTAACGAAGTCAATGACAGATTAAACATTTTTAGAGCCATAGAAGAAGTTCCTAAGGTGTTATCGAACTCAACTAAGGGAAAAGATTTGAAAAATGGTGAAACCTTATATCTCGTAAGAGGCTTTTTATAATAAGCCTTTTCCATAATAGTATATAGATCTAGTAGAGAAGATATATATGAAGGTATATGATTAAGATACGTAGAGTATATGTAGAGTAAATCTAGAGGATAAGATAAATATTACGTAGAGTAAGATGAATTCGCTTAGATATACGACTCCTATTCCATTAGTTCCATAAAATCCAAGTCATCTTATTATCTACCACCGCCACCTCCAAAACCATCTAGCACCATCATCACCACCAGCACCATAACCAGGATCACCACCAGGATCACCTTCACAACACATTATAAACTCAACGGCACTCTTACACTAGTAAATTCACCATTAGTAGTAACATAACAGTAGGCAGATACCATGGCACCACGCCGGTGCGAGCGCTGGCACCAGCGCTCGCCAGAGGGGCGACCCCTAATTCCCTGGGAACCGCAGCGTGCGCCTCCCATTCTCATTTTTCGTCAATTTTTTCTTTTTGAGGTTCATCATTTGGACAAAATCATTTTGTTTATCAGAAGCATTGGAAATCAGGAAAGATTCCAGGTAAAAGAATCGATACAAAGCATCTAAAGACAAGAATTGCGAGCGTGATACTTGCAGTGCAATAGAAATACATATTAGTCGTCAAGTGTGGTTTTATTTTACCATTCCAATTGAATTTTGTTTTGTTTTTTTTTTTTCCATAACCGCCTTTTAACAGTAGGTTGTATCAAACAAATCAATTTATTTGTACCATATTCCATATAGTTCTTTTAGACTTTTTGTCATATTGTATCCTTTAAATCAGTGATATAAGACCAAAATTCTTTCCTCCCCTTACAATTCGGTGTATTTGTGTGTGTGTTTTATTAGTTAACTAATTTTTCATTAAAAGGTCCAGGAGTCCATCCCCCATCACCAAACACTTTTTAATTCCATTTTTATTTATTTTTGTTTCTTAACATAACCTGAAAGTTTCTTTTTATTTCCTAGCTGTTTATAAAAAGTTACTTTGTTTAAGAAAAGAATATCAAAAATAAAAATATAGAGATATCATTTCATTGAATTATAAAGTTTAATGACAACTAGAGCTCAATTATCAACTAATCCTGCCGCTTTAGCTGCCGTTGCTGCAACATCCAATTCTAATTCTAATTCACAAATTCCTCAATCGAATACTTTAAATAATATTAATATGCATCAATCTAATGGAATTTCTGGTGGTAATGCATTAGCTAATGGTAATCCTAACCTTAATTCTTCTTCCGCCAATTCAAACTCGGGTAATAATAGTGGGAATAGTTCTGTTGTTGGTTTACATTATAAAATTGGTAAAAAAATTGGTGAAGGTTCATTTGGTGTTATATTTGAAGGTACTAATATAATAAATGGTGTTCCAGTTGCAATTAAATTTGAACCCAGGAAAACTGATGCTCCTCAATTAAGAGATGAATATAGAACTTATAAACATTTACAAGGTTGTGAAGGTATTCCAAATGCTTATTATTTTGGTCAAGAAGGTTTACATAATATATTAGTTATAGACTTATTAGGTCCAAGTTTAGAAGATTTATTTGATTGGTGTAATAGAAGATTTAGTGTTAAAACTGTAGTTCAAATTGCAATTCAAATGTTAAACTTGATTGAAGAAGTTCATAAACATGATTTAATTTACAGAGATATTAAACCGGATAATTTCCTTATTGGTAGACAAGGTTTACCTGATGAAAATAAAGTTCATTTAGTTGATTTTGGTATGGCAAAACAATATAGAGATCCAAGAACTAAAAATCATATTCCTTATAGAGAAAAGAAATCTTTAAGTGGTACTGCAAGATATATGTCAATTAATACTCATTTAGGTAGAGAACAATCAAGAAGGGATGATTTAGAAGCTTTAGGTCATGTATTTTTTTACTTTTTAAGAGGTCAATTACCATGGCAAGGTTTAAAAGCTCCAACTAATAAACAAAAATATGAAAAAATCGGAGATAAAAAGAGAACAACCCCAGCAATTACTTTATGTGATGGTTTACCAAGACAATTTGCTGAATACTTGGATAATGTTAGATCTTTACCATTTGATGCTGAACCAAGTTATGAAGAATATAGAATGTTATTATTAAGTATTTTGGATGATTTAGGTCAACATGCTGACGATGATTATGATTGGTTACATTTAAATGGTGGAAAAGGATGGGATTCATCGATCAATAAAAAACCAAACTTACATGGTTATGGACATCCAAATCCACCAAATGAAAGAGAAAGAAGACATAGAGATCAAAGAAGAAGTAGACATCATCATAACGCTACCAATAATAATGTTATGAATAATAATAACCAAACTAATAATCCAACTTCGAATGCAAATATTCCAAATTCAACATCACAGAATTTATCACAAAACATTAATGGTAGAGAATTAACTGCCGCTCAATTACATCAACAAAAATTACAACATTTGGTTAATAGACCTTTACCACCAATTAAGCAAGAAATTCCAATTAATCAATCGAATCAAAATTTGTCAAAATTCGAAAATAGACAAAGTCAATATGATCAACAAAAGGAAGAATCAAAAGGATTCTTTTCTAAACTTTGTTGTCAATAAGTTAAAAGAAAAAACAAGAAAACAGAAAACAGAAAAAAAAGTGATTCAGATTGTTAGGGTTTTTTTATTTTAAACGATTTCATTTGCATTGTGCAACGTATTAGATTCATTAATAATTAATAAAATGCATTGACATTGAATTAATATATGTTACGATTAGTTCTTCTCTCAAATTGCTAATTAAGGTATAAAGAAAATTCATAAACACTTTAGAAAGAAGATGTAAAAGAAAAACATTTATTACCATAGACACATTAAAGAGTATAAAAGGGAGATTACATGAATCTCTTAGCATTAGCTTCAATCACAGACCACTCTTCGTTGCTAACTTCCATTTCTTTATAAGTTTTTTTAAGATACTTTTCAATGGATTTCAATTGATTGGTGATTTGATCTTTATCAAAGCCATTTTGCATACTTTTGTTAATTAAGTTCAAGTTTTCAATTATCAAGTTATTTCTATAACCAACCCATTCTTGATAAAATTCAGAATATCTTGAACCATGATTGACCTCAGGTTTAACAGTTGATAAGACTGAAGTGTCAGGTTTAGTGATATCTCTTGCTCTAAAAGATGTTACCATAGTGATTCTTTCGTTAACACCGATTGGATTTGGAGCAACATGTTCAATTAACCTACCTTGTAAGACGGCAGCACTTCCCAAAGTAGGACCAGGGACTGTTACAAAGTTACCTTCATTACCTTTACCCATTCTCAAGGTAGTTTCACCGCCTATCATGTTGGTAGTATCAGTAAGCATTAAAACGCAAACGAAAGGATAACTATCATTATGCCAGCCAATGACACAATCCTCGTCTAGTTTTTTAGCTTTGGTGATTTGATATTCTTCCAAATCTTTTTCAACTTCATGTTGTTCTTTCATTGAACAGTTTACATGAGCGATTTCATAATCCATTATAACTTCTAAATCAATACCAGCCATAGTACTAATAAGCTCAAGAGTCTTTGGATGTTTCCAAGCAGAAGTAGTGAAAGGGGTATTTTTATAGTGGCCCCTAATGGTACAATCTTTACCACTAGCGGACAGATTATTGAATCTGGCATATTTCAAAAAGGTTTCTTTGGATAAGATTTCTTGTTTCATGATTGAAATAGCTTCTTGGGTGAATAATGGGAAAGGATCACTAACCCCAACTTTACTGATTTCGTCAGAATGGCTCAATCCCAATTCTTCCAAGGTTAATCTTCTTGTGTTTTCAAACTTATGCTTTAAGAGTTCATCTTGATAAACCTGTAAGTGTTTCTCAGGATCGAACTCTACACCGTCATAGCTTTGACTAAAATTCTGTTCATATTTTGGTTTGATGATTGTATCATATACTGATTCTGGTACAATTGTATGGGAATTATCATGAAGTATATGTTGTTTTAATCCTTCCATCTTTAGTTACCCCTTTTTTTTTCAATAAATCAAAAACTTGATGAAAGATAAGAATAAGAGAGTATAAGAGGTTTATATAATATATTTATTTTAAGAATGGTCTTTAATATAATTTTCTTAACTATGGGATTTTTACCTTAACTATGGGATTTTCATAGGATTTTCACCTTAACTATGGGATTTCGTTCCTTTATGTCCCAATTTAAGATAAAAAATGCAGTGGTAACTACACACTATCCTTATCGATCAAACAAAGTTTCATCCTTTAGTTACCCAAAAGGGTTTAGGCGCTTTCAGATCTTCATGATTCGGGCCATAAGGGTACTATTTAAGAGTTTCTATACCATTTAAGGTATGTTTACTAAAATAAGTATATATTTCAACCTTTCCCCTGTCAAAATACCTTATCTATTTCTAAGATAGCTTTAAATCTTATAATAATATCCATAAAATTCTTCTTTTTGCTTCCTAAATCTTATCTATTACCTTGTTCTTCCTCTGTATCCTCTATTTTATAATCCTTTTTGGGGTGTTTTGGAGTGTTTTGGTGTGTATATTGGATATTTTAGTATTTTAGTGTGTTTTTGAGTGGTGATTTCTTTTGAAGCTCGCCGCAGAATTGATTTGAAAATACGACCATGTCTCATCAAGAAGTTATTGACTTGAACATTAAACACTTTGAAGCCATTGCCAACGAGTACGACTCGAGGCCTTCCACGGTTGCGTTGAGCAAAGTTATCCCTGAGTTTTTATTGAGTTTTGGTGAAAGCGTTTTCAAAGGTAAGTTATTGGACTTCGCTTGTGGTACTGGAATTATAACTGAAAAAATAGCTGCTAGATTTGATTCCGTCACTGGGCTTGATATCAATGACAAATTCCTTGATATTTTTAATAAGAGATCTATTGGTGAATCTTTAAATGTTGACATCATGGATGATAACGCTGATATCTCCAAGTTCAAAGATGCGTTCGATGTCATAATCTGTACTATCGCATACCATCATCTTGATAATTATGTCGAAATTACAAAATTATTGGCATCCTTCTTAAAGCCTAGTGGTACCTTGTTTATTGTTGATTTCTATAATCCTGATGTTGAAAACACTAGCGTAAGAGTAAATGAATCTGTTAGACATATGGGTGGTTTGAAAAAACAATCTTTAATCGATACTTTGGAAAATGCTGGCTTGAAACCTGAAATAAAGCTTAAAGAAGGTATTGAAATTTGGCAATTACCTCCTTTTATCAAGAATCATTGCTCTGAAGACTTGATCAATAAATTAGAAAACGATCAATTAGAGAAAATGCAAGAAAATGGTGAAACTTATTATAAAATCGATACAAAGTTAGTTATGGCAGTAGGAAGGAAGTAACTCTTTTGTGAGTAGTTATTAAATGCCTGAACCCAACATGTCTAGTATAATTTATAATAAACAATTGAAAATTGTGAAAATCACAATCTTTTTATTCTTTTTAATCTCTTATATTTACTCTTCCATCCCTTCAAAGAACACTCAACTTTTCAAGGCATAAGAATATTCAATAAGCAAAGAACTTGATAACTCAACTAAGAATTTTGAATCAACTTGGTCTAAGGTAAAGAAATCCTTCCATAATGGATGTTACAAACTTGGAAAGAATAAGGAAGGTAGAACGACAACGGGGGAGACTCGGCCTAAATTTAGTGAGAGGTGGCGGTACGCCTGACGAGAACTTGTCCTCATCAAAAAATGAGCATTCGTTAATATAATTCTCATAAGACTATAATGGCATCAAGGCAAGCTCAAAAGAGATTAACTAAAGAGTATAAAGCAATATCGGAAAACCCACCACCATACATAATTGCCAAGCCTAATGAAGAGAACATTTTAGAGTGGCATTATGTTATAACTGGGCCACCAAATACACCATATGAAGGGGGACAATATCATGGGATTTTAAGATTTGCTGGAGATTATCCATTCAAACCACCATCAATTTCAATGGTTACTCCGAACGGAAGATTTGCATGTAATACCAGACTATGTTTATCAATGAGTGACTTCCATCCAGACAGTTGGAATCCAGCATGGTCATGTTCAACAATTTTGACCGGATTATTAAGTTTTATGACAGGTGATGAAACCACTACCGGGGCCATAAATACTAGTGACAGTTTGAAGAAAAAGTATAGCAAAGAAAGTAAGAACTGGAATATCACTGAAAATACCAGATTCATTAAAACGTTTCCTGAGTTAGTTGAACAGAATAAATTGGATTTATTAAATGCCAAAAATGAAGTTAACGAACCAAAGTCTGAAGAATTGTTATTCAACATCAAGGAAAACATGCATTTATTGGACCCTGAAGATAAGGCTAGATTATTGGTTGAAGCCGAAAATGAGGAATTAGATAGTTTCAACATTTCCAAGTATACTTTTTTTGGGGTAATTATTGCAGCATTGTTTGCATATTTCATCAAATCATAATCTGATCTGGTAGAAGTGTTTAATTAAAAATGTTTAAAAATCTTGGACAATCTTTAATATTTTATCTTGGACAGTCTTCAACTGTATGCCTGACATACCCATACCTGAAATCCCGATAGATACCTTTAATGTAATTATGATATATGTAGAATTCAATATTCGTTCTTTTCAAATTTTCTCTCAATCTTTCCATGATCTCATTTCAAACTCAAGGCCCTGTTCCAAGCCCTCAATATTCATATTGTCAAGTTAATTATGGCTCCTAGTTATCGTCAATTAGGTCATTGTTCACTATTAATTGGCTTTCCTAATTTGAATTAACCTTTCCCCAAGTTTCAGGTCCAGCGTGGTGCCATACTGGCACCACGCTCGCACCGCTCGGCCCTGGCCGTCGTCCTATTTTCTGGAGCACTGTTCCACCGATCAAAAAATTTTCTCGATCTCAATATTTACATTTCAGGTGAAATTAAAATTAGCGTTTAATTCCAATAACGGCGGGTAGGACAAGTAGCAGCAAGCAAGAGTAGATCCACTATCCCAAAGACCAACGGTAGACACTCAAGTAAGAAAGTTTCCAAAGTATCACGACTAGAATCCAATCTGTGGTGATTTTTAGAAATAAATACGCTTCTATTATTAACACAATACTTATTATTACAACATATTATTAGAATAGTATTGTCTCGTTGATTTAAATTTTTTTAAAAATTTTTTCTTTGCAGAGGTTAATACACTTAGAAAGGTCTTTCAGCAGCTACAGCAGCCACCACAGTAGGTATTTTTACTTATATTCAAATATTTTTATTTCAGTTCTTTGATTGGTATATTTAACGTGTTACATCATGAGTATTCATCCATATCGTCAGAAAGCTCACCATCAATCATCTTCTACTGATTCATCATCTTCCCTTCCTCAGCAGAACACCGGTCTGTACGGTGCTGCATCTGCATATCCAGATAATCATAATACCCCATACCCTGTGAATAATCATTCGTCCAGCACCTTGAGCCAAGACCCAGTTTTAAAATTGAACCATGATGTCCAAAGATTCAATTTGAACGATTCACAAGGTGTCACTAACTTATTGAGTGAGAATAATCAATTCAATAACAACTCAATAAATCCTGCAATCAATAACCTTAAATCTCCAAGTTCAACTCCTTATCCATATAATGATGAAATCACAAATACCCCACCTCCAATCTTTAATCCTCAATTAAATGGTGGCCATCATCGTAATAACAGTGGCTCTCAAATCTTCTCAACTGCTTCAACCCCAGTTCAGAATCCTCATGTTGCAATTACTTCTCCCCAATCAAATCCTTTGAGTGCAACTTCTTCTGTAACCAATTTCCAATTACCAAGCAATAATTTGGATTCAAATATTTTTTCAAAATCTGAAAATAATTTGGTTTTATCAAAATTTCAACATAATCAGCATAATAGATCAGTAAGTTCAACGTCTTCTTTTTTCGATAAAAGTGATAATATTAGTTTAGTTGATTTTAGTCAGAATGTAATTTCACAATATTTAGGTGAAAATGCAAATCATTTAATGCCTAGAATCAAAACAATTGAATTATATCGTAAGAATGCCAAAAAGTCAAATGATCCAATGGTTTTGTTCCAATACGCCCAATATATGTTAAATACTGCATTATTATTATCTAAAGATAATAAAGATAAATTAACCAATTCAAGTTCACCAAATTTGAATGATAATTCGGATAGTAATTCATTTGCAGATAAAAGTAATAATAATAGTTTCAATAATAGTCCAAATGTTTCAGTTGAAAATAGTCCATTAAGAACTCCAAATGACAATTCATTTAGAAAATCACATTCAAAGTCAAAATCAAATCAAAGTTTTGATTTATCGAACATAAGTGAAGATGAAGTTGACGATGAAAAATTAAGGAAAGCTTTATTGAAAGAAGCAGTATTTTATTTAAAGAAATTGAGCGACAAAGGTTATGTTGATGCACAATATTTATTAGGTGATGCTTATAGTAGTGGAGCATTAGGTAAAACCGATAATAAAGAAGCTTTTTCATTATTTCAAAGTGCAGCAAAACATGGACATGTTGAAAGTCAATATAGAACATCATTCTGTTACGAAGAAGGTTTAGGAACTGGGAGAGATGCAAGAAAAGCCGTTGAATATTTGAGAATGGCAGCAGCCAAAAATCATAAAAGTGCAATGTATAAATTAGGAGTTTATTCATTTTATGGTAGAATGGGATTACCGAATGATGTTACAACAAAAAAAATGGGTATAAAATGGTTAACAAGAGCATCATCAGTTGCAGATCAAATTATCGCAGCAGCTCCCTATGAATTAGGAAAAATATATTTTGAAGGGTTTAAGGATATAGTTATTCAAGATAAAAATTATGCATTAGAATTATACAGTCAAGCTTCAGCTTTGGGGCATGTTGAAAGTAGTGCAATTTTAGGTCATTATTATGAAATTGGTGAAATTGTTCCACAAGATTCAGATTTATCAATTCACTATTATACAACAGCAGCAATGTGTGGAGATCCAAAAAGTATGTTAGCAATGTGTGCATGGTATTTAGTTGGTAATGAGCCAAATTTACCTAAAGATGAAAATGAAGCATTTGAATGGGCTAAAAGAGCTGCATTATGTGATTTACCAAAAGCTCAATTTGCATTGGCTAATTTCTATGATAAAGGAATTGGTTGTGAAAAGAATACCCAAGAAGCCCAAAGCTGGTATATAAAGGCAGCTGAGAATGGTGACGAAAAGGCAATTACAAGAATTGCAAATAAAGAGTTATCAACCAAGTTAGCTAAGAAGTTCAAGAAGAGAAAACCAGATGCCGCTTCTGAAAAAGATTGTGTTATAGTTTAAACACATATGTAAATACACATGCAAACACACAAACTTACACATAAATATACAAATAAATAGATAAAGATAAGTACATACAAATATATATTTTCATATATATGAATTTAATTATAACTAATTAATATTCTCGTACCTTAATTACCGCGAGCCCAGTACCAGGGTAAGCCCCGTTTCGAATCATAGTACCACCATGGCGCACCAGATGGCGGGAGAGGCTCAAATTTCAGATGAGAAAATGATATTTGCGATCAACATTTGAAACAGTGCAATAGAAATTAATCTGAAATTACAATTGTATCATGTCAAGTAGAGATTATTACAACCAAGGAGGTAATCAAGAATACACTCCACAACAGGAACAACAAGGCCAAAATGGCCAAGAAGGTGGTGACAGAAGTTTATTGACCTCAGTTGCTGGAAGTATGGTCAATAGTTATATGCACAGTGGAAGTCAAGGACAGCAACAAGGTGGTAGCAGTGGTGGTATTGCTGGTAAACTTGTTGGATCTTTATTGGGTGGTAGCAGTAGTCATAAGAACTCCAATAACTCCAGTTCTGGTCTTGGTGGTATGTTGGGTGGTGTTTTAGGTGGTGGTTCAAGCTCCCATCAACAAGGAGGATATGGTGGCCAACAAGGAGGATATGGCGGTCAACAAGGAGGTTACGGCGGTCAACAAGGCTACGGCGGTCAACAAGGTGGTTATGGTGGCCAACAAGGTGGTTATGGAAGACATGAAGGTAGACATGAAGGTAGACAAGAAAGTGGTTTCATGGGTAAACTCGAAAACATGCTTGATAGTCAACAAGGTGGTGGATATGGTGGTTCACAAGGTGGATACGGTGGTTCCCAAGGGGGCTACGGTGGATCACAAGGTGGATACGGCGGTGGAAGTCACCATAGAAGAGATGAAGGTAGATTCGGAGGTGATCAAGGTGGATTTGGTGGCCAAGGTGGATTTGGTGGTGACCAAGGTGGATTTGGTGGTGGTCAAGGTGGATTTGGTGGTGGTCAAGGTGGATATGGCGGTGGCCAAGGCGGTTATGGCGGTGGCCAAGGTGGTGGTAGATGGTAATGTATAATCGTTAATCGTTAATCGTTATATATTTTATGTGCTTGAATTTACGTAATCAAATTTTCAATCAAGAATGCTTCATTCAACTTTCTCTGAACTACTACTTTCTATATTTCTAGTTCCTTCATTGAAGCCAAACTGCATTAGGTGTGATGGGGTATCAAATTGAAATTTTTCATAATTATTCGAATCGAGCTTTTCAAAATCGTTTGAAATAACTCTTGATGCTCTTTTGTTTAATAATGGTAATTTAGAATCGTCTAGTCTTTTATTCAATGATGAAATTCTTTTGGGCCTAATCTTTTTGAAGTCATAGATCTTCGATATTTGAGGACTATTGATTTTCGGATCAAATTTAATATCTAAATCATCATCTAATTTATCAAGTATGTTGTTTTGTAATGGTGAATCGTCCTCTAGTTCATCACTCTTGGCTATCATACTATCCTCAATACTGATATCACTTTCTGTAGTTTCAAAATGCACTTTCTTAGAATTCTTGAATCTTAATGGTGATAGTTTGATTGGTTTCTTGACAGATTTTTTTACTGATCTTGGTGGTGATGCTTTCAATGGAGATGTATTTGAACGTTTTAAATCAAATGAATTCTCTAATGTTGGAATCTTACTATTCAACGAATTTATCGGCCTTGGTATTACAAAACTATCCTGTTTCAATTTATTTTGCAAAAATATTGACGATTTACTTTCTAAGAATTGATCAAATTCTCCATTAATTAAGTTCTCTATTAATTGTGTTATGTTTGACAACATTTGGTTTGGGTGCTGTATATTTTCTTTATCATTCAAAGTATTGAATATTTCAATAAAGGAGTTTATTGAAAAATTATAATTGGTAAGTTCCAATACAAGGTAGTCAAATAATATTGAAGAATTAAATAAAATATCTTTTTCAACAGAATCTTTAAGACTGGAGATAAAGTTTTCAAAGATCATTGAATGATGATCGTTCCAATTTTCATTTTCTTTCAATTTTTTCAAAATGTGGTTTGTTGAATCATTCAATATATAATCGATATCATTCGATTGATTGTATTGATTTTCCAAGTCTTTAATTTGTAATGTCAATTTTGATAATAATTGTTCAATTAAACTGATCAAATTAACGTAAGCTTTATTAATTGTATTTATCAACATTTCAAATTCATTTTTTTGAATCAACAAGATTTTCCTTTTAGCAAGAATGAAATATTTAGACCATTTATCTTGATTTTTATTTATAATTGATTTTTTGATATTTTCAATATTCTCAAGTATCAAGATTAATAACTTTTCATTTTTTGAAACTTCATTATCAACGGCTTTTTTGAGGTAGTCTTGTTTATTGGCTTTTAATTCTTCTATTTCTTGTTTCTGTTGAGTAATCATTTTCAAATAAGATCCTATATGTCTATCCAAGTTATGCTGGTTCCTGATTAGTTTAGTCTTGATTTCTTTTGCTCTATTTGCATACTTTAAGGTATTTAATGTTTCATCATAATGATAGGATGAAGGTGAGATACAAACAATCATGACAGTTTTACAATTACCACCTAAAGAAAACTTTAATAATCTAGTTAATTTTGAATCTCTATAAGGAATATGATTTCTCTTTCTTGGATCACATAATGCATTTATACAATTACCTAAAGCTAATAATGATTTATTGATATTTGCCCCTTCATTTAATCGCATACCAGTGTTTTTAGTGGCAGAGGCTCTTTCACTACCAGCTAAGTCAATTATAGATAAGGTTGCAAATGTATGTTCTTCAGTTAAATCAACTGATTTATTTTTTTGAATGATATTTATTTGAAGTACAGCATGAGATCTTGAAGAAGTGGAATTGGCTTCAGTTGGAGAACTAGTTCTATTTTTGTTACCCATTAATATTAGGTCCATGACTTCATTAACATCGCTAGGTTTATGCAGGGATAAGTTGGCAACTGAGATTTTATTATTTAAATCTTCTCTTATGACCAATTTTTTTTCATTAGTTTCAGGGTTGAGTAAATCTTTGATCGTTTCATTATAAATTTCCAAGAAGGATAAACTGAGTTCGATAATCTTATCGCTTTTCAAGTCATCTATCTTCTTGTATAGTTCTTGCATTGTGAGAAATATAACTCCTGGATCTGCGGTAGTACCCAGGATGGTGTGAGTTTTACCACAACCAGTTGCACCATAAGCAAAGACAGTGGCATTATAGCCATCCAATATGGTAT
Source organism: Yamadazyma sp. yHKB15 (assembly GCA_030555745.1). Classification (NCBI taxonomy): domain Eukaryota; kingdom Fungi; phylum Ascomycota; class Pichiomycetes; order Serinales; family Debaryomycetaceae; genus Yamadazyma; species Yamadazyma sp. yHKB15. The sequence continues at coordinate 287,557 of JANIWS010000007.1, forward strand.
CCAACAAAGGTCTTGTAGTATCTTCAAAGACTTGCTGCTGTGTAGCTCCCGTATCGAATAGTTTATCGAATACAAAACGATGTTCTCTGATTCTGGAATTTGGCGTGGAAGGGAAGGCCCTTTGGTACATTTTGTTGAGGGGATTGGTGTCAGGAGGATCAAATATCAACATCTTGTCATCCACAACATCTACAATCTTTCTGATCCCAATAGGTTTGAATCTGTCGTTATATTCTTTGGTTAAAGATCCATCTCCTAGAAACACTTGTGTGTTTTCAAACTTCATCAAATTGTTCTCTTCTTGCATCGTGAACGGCCGTACCCTCACCGCCACCGATATGGACGACGCCACTGATGTAGCTGACTGCTTCGTCACCGTAGGCTCCATACTTCACTACCTTTAAGCTCCTGTTTGGTATCTTGTTAAAATCTGTTAGCGCTTATTTTATTATTCGCGTTGTTTTGTAAACACTTAAAGGACTGCAGATAGAGCTCATTTTCCAGTGATACCACTAAAACCCCAAAATTTTCCGTAAAAGCAATCACACTACTCTTTGAGGAACATTAAGAAGTAGCAGAGTATCTTTTTTCAGACTTAAAAACTCCTTCGGGTTGTAATGTAAGCTTCTTTGACGTTGTTTCCCTTAATGGTTGCAAATCTACTTGAAACAGTGCGGAAGAAGAGGTCACGTGACACATTTTAAAATTCAGATATTAGAAGAAGATTAGAAGAAGAAAAGCTTAACGGAAGATATAACGGGTGTATAAAGAATGAGAATAGTCTAGAATGGGTAATTTGTGGGAAAATTAAGTTTGGTGATGGTTTGAATAGAAGGTGAGGCTCAAGCCATACTTCGCACTTTGATTTTTTTACTATAGTTGAGTATGGAGACTGTTAATGGAGGAGCATCGTTTGTGTCTTCTACAATCAGTTTGGTCAAAACCATCATTGGCGCTGGGCTCTTGTCAATGCCGTTAGCGTATGCCACCGACGGGGTTGTTTTTGGTACTTTCATTATCGTTTTAGCTGCTTTAACTTCAGGGTTTGGACTATTCCTTCAAGCTTACGTTTCCAGATTTGTCCCCGTAGGTCATGCTACTTTCTTCAGTGTTTGTTCCATAACTTACCCAAGCTTATCTGTGGTATTTGACTTGGCCATTGCCATCCAATGTTTTGGCTGTGCCTTATCTTATTTGGTTTTGGTAGGTGACTTAATGCCTACCATAATTGCCCCAAATTTCATTCTGGAACAAAATCTTCGTACTTTTTGGATTTTGGTATCCACTGTCATTATAGTCCCATTGTCCTTATTAAAGAATTTGGATTCCTTAAAGTATACTTCCATTTTGGGCTTGGCTGCAATTGCCTATTTATCTTTATTAGTTATCTTACATTTTATAGTCGGTGATATTGATTCTGATTTAAAAGGTGATATAACTTTACTCCCTCCAAACCTTACTGGTGTCTTTAGTACTTTTTCAATCATTGTATTCGCCTTTACAGGCCATCAGAACATGTTTTCAATTATAAATGAAGCTAAAAGTAAATCAATTAAATCTTTAACTTTACTTACTTATGTTGCAATTGGTATTTCTACCTTATTATTCATTATTGTTGGTTTATCAGGTTATTTGACTTTTGGTACAAATGTAAATGGTAATGTGATCATTCTGTATCCAAAACATTGGTCAACTTCTTTAGGTAGAGCTTGTATTGCATTTATGGTTATTTTTTCTTTCCCATTAATGTTGCATCCTGCAAGAATTTCAATCAACAACATTTATCATTGGTGTAAAACCACATATAATGAAGAGCCTATTAATAATGAAAATCAAACTCAAGATCAAGATCAAACTCAAGCGCAAATTGATGAATCTTCATCTTTATTGCCAAATTCTGAAAATACTATTAAAGAATCCCCAATAGTTCCATTACCGGACTCAAGATTTTATATAATAACCTTTAGTTTATTATTGATAGGATATGTTTTGGCAATTACAGTTAAATCATTTGCATTAGTTTTAGCCATTGTTGGTGCAACTGGTTCAACATCAATTTCTTTCATATTACCAGGATTATTTGGATATAAATTAATTGGAAGAAATGAACCAACCAAAACTGAAACAATACTTAAAATTGCTTCATATGTTTTAGTTATTTGGGGATTTTCTGTAATGGTTTTATGTTTATATACTAGTTTATTCTTAGATCAGGCATAAAAAGTTTCACTTATTTTAAACTAAGGTAAGAGAAAAAATGACAATCCAGAATATAATATATTAATCTATAAATATGTGATTATTTTAGAGATGATTTTTCATCAACAATTTTGTTAATTTCTTTTATTTTATCACTTTTTTCCTCATCAATTTTATCATTAATTTCTTTAACTGAAACATCACTATCACCATCAATAATATCACCTATTTGAATCTTTTCATTTTGTAAATCTTGATCATTATTGTCATCATGAATATCTTCATCATCATCTTCTAATTCTGAATCTTCAGAATCTGATCTTACATCATCTGCACCATTACCAGTAATTACTTTATAAGCAACTTTTATAATAAAATATAACCAAATGATTGTAATAATTTGTAAACCACCTAATAAACCGTAAAAAGTATTTACAACAGTTGGAGACCAACATCTTTTTTGAATTAAACCATCAACACATTTACCATCTTCCATTAAGATTAAAGCTTTACCCCAAGCATGATAAAATAAATAATTATAAACACCATGTCTTAAAGTTACCCAAGAAACTAAGAAAAGTAAAAACATTATATCACAAGCAAGATTATAACCACAATATTTTAATAATTTTGCACCAGCTAAAAAGATATCAACAGTATCCATTACCATTAAGATCAAATTACCAATTCTTGTAAAATAATAATAATAAGAACCGATTAATAAAAGACAGGTTATTATATGGTGACTAAACATTTGATGATAATCTTTTCTTTTCTTTTCGATATTCAATACGAAAATTTGTTGTAACCAGAAACCTAATTGAATTAAATAATAGAGTTTGAAACTTGAGGATAAATGGTAATGAGGCCAATTAGCATAAACATGATCCAAGTTCCCCCAATAAGGAGAATAATAGTAAATATAAATACCAAAAAATAAAGAAAATGAAGCATAAAAGAAAGTCCAACTTTGTTCAGCAAATCTAATTTTAGCATTTGGTTTATCATCACAAAATTGGGAAGCAAATGGGCCCCAAACATATTGCATCAAAGCAGATCTTAAAAAGGTGAAAAATACCACAAAGAATATAACCATATAAATATCATCAAAGCCTATATCATAATAATTATCTTGAGAATCCTGATGGATTAGATATTGTAAATGGATGAATTTACCAGTATATGTGCTTAGTTTATTGTTTGTAAAGTGTATAAGGAATAATAAACCCAATAAGTTTCTGGAGAATGGAATTTGACTTTTCTCAACTAATTGTAAGATTGATCCATCATAATTATCTTTAGATCCCATTTTTTTTAAGGATCCTTTTTATTTAACTTATAGACTCTGAATAACTTAAGGAAAAAAAATCTCTTTAAAAAGTTGATCTTTAAAACACTTTAAAAAGTTGATCTTTAAAACACTCTAAAAAGTTGATCTTTAAAAAGTGTTGTGGTGCTTGTAATGTGAGTTGGCAGTAATTTCTAGCAGCTTACAGAAATTAGTAGCTTACAACTTTTTGCAAATACAGTCTATGGCAGATAATGATAAGTTATGTAAGCTCCTCGGAGTATAACTAAGTATGCAAATCTAAGTGAAAAATCACACCCAAAGCAAAATGAAATCAATTTCAAGACCGTTGAAAAAAAAAACTGTACCTGTTCGAGGTTACTTTATGACTTTTTATATAAAACAATAAAAAAAAAAAAAACACAAAAAAAGACAAAAATCAAATGGATGTATACTAGAAAAGGCTGTTCTTATTCAAGCTTTTTATACGATGTCTCTTTAAATAGACTTCCTTTTGGAACGAATGCAATCTATTCTTCTTTAATTGATTTTAGTTTTTTTCAACCTCGTCTTCTCATTTACACGTTCACGACTTTTTTGAACTTTTTTTTTTTTGAGTCAAATGTCGCGGTAGTGAGAACACCTAAAACCCACTACCGTACTACAGTACGATAGTACTGTAGTACTGTAGTACGATAGGACTTTGGCGTGGTAGGAGGGGTCGTAGTGGTAAATAATATAAGGTTAACTAACACAGTGCTTAAGCACTGTGTTAGTTAACAAATGAGAAATTAGTTGAAGGAGGAGAGTTTCAGATCGCCTATTTTGCATCTGCGCAGTGAAACGGCTGTTTCATGTTTCATATGTTTATTGAAGCTTTAACAAAGCTAAAGCTTTGTTAAAGCATATTTAGTTTGGTAGTTTGTTTCTTTAAAGCTTCTTCGAAGCTTTACTTCGAAGCTTTACTTCGAAGCTTTAAAGAAGTTTTAAAGATTATCTATTCAATAACATATACTGTAAAGATTTCTTAACATTATTCTCATTATATCTATTCCAAATCACATAAAGATTTATAATATCCTGCATTGATTCAACAATTTGATCAATATTTACATGAGACTTTGCAAGGAAATTCATAAACTTATTAATCTTAATAGTATCTTCATCTAACTTCAAATCTTGAAATTCATTAGTATTAACATCTTTTGTAGGATTTGAATTATTATTAGTTAGCGATATCAAATCATCAATATGCATTTGATCCTTACCATTATCTCCATTATTATCATTATTAAGATTATTATTTGATCTAATTGTATTCAACGATTTCTTTAATACTACCGTTATATAAATACATGATAATGCTATAATATGCGGTGGGAAAATTAAATGTAAATCTGTAATATAACTATCATTAATTAATGACCAACTATGTTGTAATTCATCATTAGTTAATTGTAATTGATACTCATTATGATTTTCATTCAAAAAATCTCTTATTTGAATTAATGACCTATATGGATGATGTAAGAATAGATACAAATCCATTTCTTCAATTAAATAAAATTCAAATTCTGCTAGTTTCGTTATATCTGATGGTATATATTCAGGCCATAAGTTTCTAGCTTCTGATATTATCAATCTAATATGTTGAGGACATTCTTCAATTTTACATGCAACATATATACATGTTGTTACCATCAAATAAACATTTATTTCTTTTAATGAAACTTTCAATAAAAACCTTGTCAAATAAACCTCTGCTGATGCCAATGCTATTTGTCTGATATTCAATCTTCTTCCTAATCTAATCAAAAGATTGTGTAAATATATTCTCATATTAGAATCATAATTGATATTGGGATAATCTTTTATAAATCCATTTTGAATCATTTTTTTTTCAAGAATTAAAAGTCTTCTTCTTTGGTCAAGTAGATTCTGTCTATTAAACTGCCATTTAGCTCTTTGTGTAGAGTTCCAAAAGTCTGCTGACATCTTTCTTTTAGTACGTCTTATCTTTAATTTTTGAGAATGAGCATATAAGAGTTTGAATTACTTATGTAATACTAATATAATCTTATATAAATACTATTTATGCCCATGTTATTCTTCCTTATAAACTCTAACACATACTATATGTCAGATTTCAATATTCTCCACAATTGCTTATAGTTATATCTTCTAGGGGCCTCTCTTTAGCTACTCTAGCATTTTCCAAATCATCAATTATCTCTGTTCCTTCAATAACTTTCCCAAAAACTACATGCTTCCCGTCCAATGAAGGAATCTTATTAAAGCAAATAAAAAATTGACACCCATTTGAATTAGGACCGGAATTAGCCATTGAAATACTATATTTTTCATGATCATGGTTGAAATTTTCATCATCAAACGTCTCTGTACCATATATCGTCTTCCTTCCGTTTCCATTTCCTTTCATAAAGTCTCCTCCTTGGGCCATAAACCCTTTCACTATTCTATGCATCTTACTGCCCTTATATCCTATGGGTATTTCATTTTCCCTATATTCTCCAGTACAAAACTGTCTAAAGTTCTCAGATGTTCTGATGTTAGTATTCCTCTAAAAATGCTCCAATTGATCTCCAAAAAAAGAGAATCCGCTTCTAAAACCTATACATACTTAGGCACGTCTTCAAATAACTCTATCTTTATCCTACCTAACTCCTGGTCCTCCCTTTTTAAATCTAAAAATACGATCGTTCTCATTCTCCAGATCTCATTTTTTCAATCTTCAATCTCTTATAAGAGTTATCAAAGAACCCAAAACACCCAATGTCCAATTACCATACTTCCAAGCCTGCAGAGGACAGTGCCATCGACAGAAACCTTCCAGATTTCCCCATTGCTGAATCAACCGATGAAGAACAATATTTCAAAACTCATGTCCCTCCAAGTTATTTACCTAATATTGAACATCAAATTCAACAATTTATCGATTTCCATAATCTGGAAAGTCATAAAAAAGTTGTCCTTGTCACCTCAGGTGGTACTACAGTCCCATTGGAAAACAATACAGTAAGATTCATTGACAATTTTAGTGCTGGTACAAGAGGAGCTACTTCAGCTGAATATTTCTTAGAAAATGACTATGCCGTTATATTCTTACATAGAGAGTTTTCCTTATTACCTTATTCTAGACATTATAGTCACACAACTAATTGTTTTCTAGACTACATGGTTGAAAAAGATAACAAGATCGAAATTAATCCTGAATTCAGTGATAAAATGCTTCAAGTCTTAAGAAAATATAATCAAGCAAAGAATTCTAATCTGTTATTATTAATACCTTTCACCACTGTTAATCAATATTTATATACTTTAAGGTCCTGCTCAACTATATTGCAATCAATTGGCACTAACGCGTTGTTCTACTTGGCTGCTGCAGTTTCAGACTTCTTTTTACCTCAATCAAGAATGCCTCAACATAAAATTCAAAGTCAAACTACTGGTAAGTTGATCGTAGACTTGGAACAAGTACCTAAATTCTTGAGTAGATTGGTAGATGATTGGGCTCCAAGAGCCATGATCGTTTCCTTCAAATTAGAAACCGACGACTCTATCTTGATTCACAAGGCTAAATCGGCTTTACAAAAATATCAACATCAATTAGTTATTGGGAACTTACTACAAACCAGAAAACACCAAGTTGTTTTCGTTAAAGCGGATAGTGAAGACTGGGTTAAATTGACTAAAGCCCAGACCGAAGAAAATACTGAAATTGAAAGTCTTATAATACCAAAAGTTATCGAAGAGCATAAAGAATGGATACAAAAGAATAAAAAAGTGAATTGATTATATCAACTAATTATATACAGATTATGATTATATTTAAAAAACTACAAGAATGAAACACCAATTCCATATTGTAGACCTTTTCTAGTAAAATCTCTTTGATGAATTGATAATGGTAATACAAAATTCAATTCAAATCTTGCCATTGGATGATTATAAAGTATACCAAATCCATAACTGACTGAGAATTGTTTAAATCTTTCAATATTCAGTTGCAAGTTTGATTTATCCAATAGTTGTAAATTACCATAATTGATAAAATTATGTAATTTGAAATTTGAATCTTGGGGTGTATATGGAATATGTGAAATAAGGGAAACACCACCATTTAAGAAGAAATCTCCTCCAATTGAATTACCATAAGATTTTGGTCCTAATCCATTCAATGTAAAAGATCTCACGTCGTTTGGACCTCCGATGAAAAACCTATCTAATATGAATGAATTTTTCATTGCATAAAGAAATCCTGCTTTATTAGTTACTATGAAATGGTTATTCTTATTTACAGGAAGGGTGAATTGAGACTCTATTAAAGTTTTAACAAATTTGTCCAGATATTTATGTAATCCATTTACTTCTAAACCAACTTGAAAAAACTTACCAGTGAATGGTAAATGAACGTTATCTCTTGTATCGTAGTTTACACTGGAACTAATTGAAGATTTGAAATTGTCACCTGCTTGAGTCAAGATTTCCAGTGATTTGGAGCTTTTGTTATTCAATATTCTCCAGATATTATCGACTTGAATGTTGAAATTCCATTTATCAAATTTGGTATAGATTTTGTTAGTCAAACCTCTAACTATAGTTTCACTTTCTAGCCATTCAAGGTTACGGGCATTGACAAAGATAGAATTATCCCATATGAAGCTAGTATTATTGAAAATAGGCATATTGTAATTCACCAAGTACGAAGAACTAGTTCTGGTACCAGTAGTAGCGTCGAATGATAAGTTCTCACCACCACCTAATAAATTTTTCAATTGAAACTGTATATATCCATCACCTTCACCATTTCCTATATTACTACCAGTTTTGGCGAAGAATTTCTTCACAGGCATGAGATTGAACACGGGTTGGAGTATTAAAGTATCTTTTTTGGATGGGATAGAATTGATTTGGATTACCAAGTTCTGTAAAACGCCTATTTTGGTGAAATTCTTTGTAGCAGCGTCGATAGACAGGAAAAACGATTCCAAGGTGTAAAGTTTATTATTCAATGGCTGAAACTGCTTTAGCAAAAATGAATCTCTAAAATCATTGGAATTATATATTTGAATATTTTCGAGCTTTATAGGTTTGTTTGAATTTTCCTTGAATAACTTTTCCAAATATTCTTTATTCTGGTCAAGCATCATCTTCTGCTTCTCTTCGAGAAGACTTTCCAACTGCTTCTCTTCCTTTGTTTTGGTCTTAGCATTCACATTTTCCATGAATTCAAATGACATTGTGCAAAATTTGATTTTTCTCACTTTACTAAAATGCTGCAAAAACTGTTGAGAAGTTTGGAACAGTTGAATACAATTTACAACGTTCAAAGGAAAACCAAAAATACTTCAAGATTTAATGAAGATGAACCATATTACCTCTTCTTTTCTTCTTCTTTTCTTTCTTTTTCTTTTGGTGGGGTTTGGGTTGTTTTTCAAGGTTTTTTCAAGGTTTTTTCAGGTATTCAGATTCAATTAGAGATGCAATAGGCAATTTTGTTTATTCTTACAAGGGCCGAATGTACTATACAAATTCATTAATCATAAAATAACTTGGTAGTTACTACCTACATGAATATAAAGGAAGCTAATAAGCTAAGTATTTTCGTTTCATTCAGGAGGAGATATTGCAACTTGAGGTACACTTGAAGGACTGAGAAATTCATTATTTGGATCTTGCTTCTCTCTATTTTCTTCCTCAATTAATAACCTTATACATTCTTTCCCAGCTTCTGTTTGGAAATGTCTTCTTAATGCATCGGCTCTGGCAAATCTTCTTCCACATCCATATGGGGTACCATCTTTTAAAGTACCTTGACATTGGAATTTTTTTTCACCCGAATGTAAGTCTTCATGTCTTTTACGATCATGTTGTCTTGCAAATGCTTTACCACAAATATTACAAATGAATGGTCTTTCATCAGTATGTGTACGTAAATGAGATTTCAAATTATAAGGTCTTGTAAACCTCTTATCACATAAATGACATGCATAAGCACTTGGATGTTTTTGCGTACGTTTTGATACTTGATTTGGTGATGCTAATTCCAACATTTTTTCTCTCGTAGAAATAACATTCTTTGGTTGACTATCATCATCTTCTTCAACATACGAATTAACAGATCTTGATCTTGATCTTGAACCTAATGATTTCGAATTTTTTGAAGTTGATCTTCTTCTACCTCTTCTTATTTGATCATCAGGATTCAATAAATTTTCCGATGTCAAATTCAAATTTGAGTTCAAATTCGAAGAATTATGAGACGAGTTACTGAATAACGAAGGTGTCTTATTAATTCTGTCTTCATCTTCGTTTTTGGGGAAAATTATAGTTGGTGGCTGATTATTTATATTATTCAATTCTTCAATTTGATGTGGATCATAAAACTCTTGTCTTGAATTTAATTGAAGAGAATAAACATTTTGCATGAGGTTTGAATAGTCTTTCTTCATATAATTCGAGTCAAAGTTTTGTCTATCAAAGTTTTCCTTTTCATTCTCTTTTTCGAAATTTGGATTCAGATAATTTTGGTTTTGAGTCTGTTGTTGTTGGTTGAGATAATCACCTCTTTGAATATGGGAGTTATTGTTTTGGAAATTATGGAATTGACCTTGTTGAAAGTTCTGTTGTTGATTTTGGTTTTGTTGATGCTGAAGTTGTTGTTGTTGGTTGAGACCTAATAGGTTTGTACTAGAAATGGAGCCACCCAAACCAATTTCATGGTCGAAGTTGGGATCCATATATACACTGGATGAATCAGGAGGGATTTGGTTTTCGTTAGAAACTGACGAATGGGCATCGAAAAAAAGACTTTCAGGATTGGAATAGTCAGAATATAAGGAATGGGTTGAGTGGGCTGAAGGACTATTTGGACTGAGATAGATATTGTTGACGGAAAGATTATTCGAAGCTGAAGTATTGAGTGTTAGGTGATTGTTTGGATGGTTGTTGGATGATGAGGTAGGATTTGGGTGGGATGAGGAAGGTAAAATAACGTTTGGAATATTTGGTAAAGGGTCGATATTGGTTGTATTTATGGAGGAGGAGTTTAAGGCTGTAGAATTCAACGGAGAATTTGATAAATGGGAAGCATTGGCCATACGGGAAACGTTTGAAAGATTGGAACCATTTACATGGAAATATTGATTGTTGAGGAATTCTCTGTCAGACAAAGACCGATCAGGTAAGGAGCGGTCCGGCAAGGTATGAAGGTCCTCTGAAGTGGGAGCAGGAGGAGGAGAATCATAATTATTTGATTTCAAAATTGAATTTGGCGATAAGTCCAAAATGTCATAAATCTGATCATCACCTTTATTTAAATTGGAAGATGACATAATGGTAAGATAAACAAAAACAACTACCAATACCTAAAAGAACCTGAAACAACGCTTTTCAAAGTCGATATAAAATGTACAGACGATCCTATAAGTGAAATCTAAGACACTATTTGGAGGAACAGGTAAAAAAAAAAATTGTTGATGTACAATTGAATATATAATAAGGAAAATGAGAAATTTGAATCGAGACTAAATATCACCATTTTTTATGTTTGCACTAACAACATTACATAATCTGGTACTAGAATAGGGTAGACTGGGCCCAGGATTGGGCCCAGTCTACCGTTATAACATATTAGAGTCAAATTTAGAAAAAATTCAGAGTTTTAACTATGTTTTTTAACTAATTGTCTAAGAGTATTTCTTTAAACTACACTAGAGATGTTTCATATTTTGAACACACCTACAATTACGAACTAAATTGGGTTTTTTTCTTTTTCCTTTCTTGTGATGTTGATGTCAAACATCAGCCTTCTTTTGTCGCTGTCATTGTCATCTTCGCTTTTACTGCCCCGTCTTCGTCACTCACTTTGGCGTGCTACTGGTGCTGGGTCTTCGTCGTCGTTGCACTTTAAGCATAGCCTTTTAATTTAATTTTTGACGTGTCGTGGGTGGTTTGTTGCCATGTCGGATGTCGAAATGTCTAAGATATTCGCGCGAGATGACATAGTTAAGCGTGTCGGTGTGTCGTGTTTTTTTACTTTGTTTGATAACCAGTCAAACCTTAAACAGTATGATATAAGAGTAATGCGAAATGGTCCAGAGTATAGTTACAAGACTTCTATAGAAGACTTTTTTATTAATATTCGTTAATCATAAAATATCAATTGATTGTTTGTCTTAATCAATTTACTATCGCTATTAATTAGATGTTTGCCTTCTTTCTAATTAATACATTTTGCTTTTGATTTATCTTTGTCTCTGCAGACAAATTCACTTTCCCATCTACCGCTGATTTAATCCATGATTTATCAAACAGTATTTATAAACAAAAATTACACAACATTCAATACTACCATATCTCTGAGAGGAGATGTTGTATTAAATATACCAGAATTCGAGGTGATTCTACTAATGAGGCTACGTTGAAGCGCGCAGAAGTTAAAGGTGTGGAGTTACGAAACTTCTACAAGTTGTGACAATGATGATAACGAGCTAACTCATATATACTCTAATGACTTAGGTAGCTGTTATAATTCTAACAATATCAAATCTAAGCTGGCATACTTACATAATGCTAGATGCCATTTACACTTGTATGGACATTTCTGGCCACATCACCATTGTGAGAAAGGTGATTCATTTTATCAAACAATACCATCTGATCACTTTGGATGTATGCTGAAACGATATTATTCTTTCAAAGTTTGGGAAAACGCCTTAGATTCCCTTTATACTGCAAATAATAAATTACAGTTATCGGTGTATAACAAAATCAAATCTATCATACTGAGAGTTTTAATATAATTACTAATGTAATCGTGACCAAATTTTTCAAACTTGATAATTAAACTATCTTTGTGACTCTCTTCGCTATATTGAAATTCTTCACGGAAATGTGATACAGATAACTTTATTCCATAAGCTTCATAAAGAAATAATGTGATGTTCCAATTATGAATAAAATATTCATGTTCTAAATTGGTGAAATACAATTCACAATACATTTGAGGACTAATGGTCAACGTTATTGTGCTTCCATTGTTTACAAGGTTTTGGAGTTCATTAATAATATCATGGAGTGCAATTATATATTTATATTGCGGAATCATGATGTCTAAAGTTGGTATTTTATAGTAATAATAATACTGATAAAAGTCTTTAGAGACTACAAACTGATTAAAACTAACCCCAATCGGTTAAGACACATCTACCGCGGATCACATGATATATTAGTCACTAGGTACACGACCACTCATCTCCATATTCGAGGACGACAGTATTAATCCGGTCACGACACCAGTAACAGAGTATATCTGATAAGTACGCTACCATTGATCTAAAATCATTACAGATTAAGATTGAAGTACCTAGATAGCTGCTATAAGATTCCGGGCATTAACAAAGATCTTTGAAGAAGAAAGAAATTCAAGAAAGGAAAGACACAAAAGTGACTTTTATATAAATCTTTTGAGAACTAGAGGAATAGTCCAAGTAAAAAATAAAGAGTGGTGGGGGTTCTAATGGAAAAGTGCCTTAAGTATAGCCACTTCAGGCTCTTTAAGGCTACTAAAAAATATTTAACCAATCCTCTTAAAAAACCCGAATAGGAACAATACATCTCGGGTATGCCATTTGCTTTTCCTTATTCTTCAAAGGCATATTCTCTTATTATGGCACCTATTAAGGCTCATTCAAGGCTATTCTGATCTTAATCATTCATTTATTTTTAAAGGCAGAGCTCTTTATGATAACTTCGATATCGAAGATATCGAAGTTATCACCATATCCAAGCTATAATAAGCTATCACCATATTTAAATAGTAACTATATCCAAGAAATTGTCGTATCATTTAACCTTTCTCTCAGATACTTTTACGTCTCTTTCCTTTCACATATACTAATCTTGTGACTATTTATCATTGGTGTACCGGTCACATAATGGTGTACCGATCTTTTAGTGGTGTACCGAGGTGTAAATAAAAAGAATCTCAAATTAAATGAGAAATATTATGTCAGTTATCAGTATAAAAGAAACATCTACCACCAATAACATCACCTATTACCACATAAACATCAAAATACCCCTCAGATCACTCACAGTGATAAAGCGATATTCAGAATTTGATGACTTAATCCAAGATTTAACCAATGATTTAGGTATAGATCCTTCTGATTTCCCGTATAAATTACCTCCTAAATCTTCAATCTTCTCCAAAAACAGTGAATCCACCATAGAGAAGAGGAAAATAGGTTTAACTCAATTCCTCAATAATCTTGTAACTGATAAAGAATTACAAAATAACCAAATCTTGCATGATTTTTTGCAATTGCCCCTAAAATTCCAATTCAATACCTCCATTTCAAAATCCAATTCGTTTAATGACCTAATCATACCCGATAACAACAATGTCACCCCTTACCAGTGGTTGGAATTCATAAGACTCTTCAAGTCAAATCTTTTGAAAATCTTGGATGAATACCAGTCCCAAAAGTTCAATAAACTAGAATTAAGGAACAAAATCGAGTCGATATTCCTCCCTAATTTGGCAAAATTAGATACCATCTTAAATTACCACTCGAACGTTGATCAAATTGACCTGGCTGATTATTCGAAACGTAAAATGTTATTGAATGAAATTATCGTCGAAATCGATGCAATCAAAGACCTTTATAATCCTCAAAAACAATCTCGTCCTGAACCTTCATTCACTCAGAAATCAAGGAGAATATTTGGTGAATCAACCGAAACGAAAGAAACCTTACCTTTGAATAATCAAGAGCTTTTGCAACATCAACAACAAATACATAAAAACCAAGATCAAGAATTGAACGAATTACGGAAAATCATTGCCAGACAAAAAGAAATTGGTCTCACCATAAACCAAGAAGTAGAAGAACAAAATGAAATGCTTGATGAGTTAAATGATCAAGTAGATTCAACCACAAACAAGTTAAGAGGTGCTCGTAGAAAGGCAAAAAAAATCTTATAATTTTCTTATCATTATATGAACTTTTACTATCAGGTATAACTCAACAAATATCCTAAATACCCTTTAAACAATCTCATTAAAATTCAAATATTCTTTTGGTCTTATAGAATTAAATAAATTAATATTCCTATCTATGTTCAAAATATCTCCCATTTCTATACTATCATCTATTTGTTTCATTATCGGCAATATCTTCTCTGAATTTAAAGTTCTTTCTTCGAATGAACCTGGTAATTTATCTTGAATTTTCCAAAACCCGCCAATATTGTTGAAATATTTAGCAACTCCAATTCTTCTTGGTGGATATGCTCTACCACTATTTTCCAAGTTTAAAATGCTAGGAAAATACTGTAAGTAGAACCAAACGCCAATATACATTCCAATAAACGATCCACCAATTACATCCCTTAAAAAATGTCTATTATCACTTATTCTAGTACAAGAAACAATACATGCAAGCATTAAAGGCAAAATTGCTAAAACGACTTTAAACGAAATACCTCTTTTATCAAATATTTGTAGCTTTGCACCAATATTCAAACTAGCTATCACCATTCCACAAAATACTGTTGACAGATGACCTGAAGGAAAAGATCTGAAACCTTCTTGTATAATATTGAAATTAGTATTCTCACATATATCGATGGTAGATAATTCATAATCGTTTATTTGTATCATATCCAAGTCTGGGGGCACACATCTGGAGATCATATCTGGCCTTGGTAGTCCACATATATTCTTTAGAATACATGTTACCATTAATTGACATGACATACTACCAGTTAAAGCTAATAAACCACAATGAATGTCCCATAATCTTCTCGTTAAACTTAATGTCTTATTGTTCAATATGGAACAAACTATAAATTGAAATACTGGAAACCCTACTGATATCACTATCAATAGCCATATTGGGATCATGACTTCATCCTCTGTTTTATAAGTATGCATGAGATCAGTATTTTGAAGCAGAAATTCATGAAAATTTGGTGGTACAAAAGAACCATAAAATATGAAAGTAACTAAAATTATGATATAGAAGACCCAATCAATTATATACGAGTTCAACGTTAATGCAGAAAAGGTATGATTATACCATTTATATGAAGAATCTTTGAAATGTATATGCATCAGTGTTCTTATAAATTAAAATCAAAACGCAACAAAAATATTGTTTTTGCAACCAGTACTCAATCAGAGTTCGAGGTTGCAATTAAGTTTAATTGAAATAAGTTCCAACTATTTCCATTCCCTCCTTGATATCTGTTTTATCCAAGAAACTGACACAAAATCTTATACAGTTAGACCAACCTTGAATATTTTCAACAACTTCGAAGTTTTCGCCTCCTGCTAGGATAATATTTTTTTCTTCTTTGAGCTGTTTGGTAATTTTAGGTAAATCGTATTTTCCATCAAAAGTTGCCCAAATGAAGTAACCACCCTTACCACCTTCAAATATAGTACTTGAAGGTAAATAATCTTTTATAGCTTGAATCATAACTGTAGCTCTTTCTGAATAGTTTTTCCTATAATTGGCGATAATTTTGTTTAATTCACCCAGATTCATTAAATCTGCAACTATGAATGAAGATAATTGACTTGGACTTCCACCGGATTTCGTACAACCTTCCTGACTTAATTGAAAAGCCATCTTAGGGGTTACAGTTTCATGCCAACCAAATCTTAAACCAGGAGCCAATAATTTAGATGTTGACGAATTTGAAATGACATTTCCCCAGACTTCACCTTCTGGCAAAGTATCTCTATCCATATAAACTAATCTAGGTAAGATTTCATCACCATAATTCAACAAATCATAAACATCATCACAGATGATCAACATATTATAAGTTCTGGCTAATTCGATTAATTTTTTCCTTGTTTTCAAGCTGTAAGTTAATCCACCTGGATTGGAGTAGCTTGGTACAATATAAATGACAGATTTATAGATTTTTGAATTTGGCCTTCCACAGACATCGGATTCTAAGTCAATTGGGTCATCACCAATTTCTTTCAATTGTTGTTCCAAATTTACGAGGTCAATCTCATATTCTTGGTTAGGAGTTTCGTTGATGGAGGAAATCTTGCCAGTGAAGCCAAAATCAACAAAAGTAGGGTTAATCAAATAGTAGCAAGGGGAAACAATAAAGACTCGCTTGGTGAAGTTAGGATTTGTACATTTATTCAAAATGACCCCAATACCGAAGGATGCACCGTTTGTTAAATTCAAACAGTTAGGATCCGTAGGCTTTCTATCAAAATGGGGTGCCATGAAATTTACAATTGCAGTTCTTGTTTTAAGGTTTCCTGGATCAGTACCATAATTCAATGGATTTTGGTTATCTGGATCAATATTGTATTGATCAAAGTCCTCAGTCAATAGAACGTTGTTGTAAGCATTGGAAAGTTGCGATCTTGGAAATAAGCTATTGGAGGCGTATCCCTTGAAGAAGTTTATTTGTTTCATTATGTGAATGGACTTTTGTAACTTTTAGGATATGCCGTCAGCTGAAAGTATTGGAGGTAAAGTGAAAAATTCCAATATGCATAAATGAGTGCGGAATCCAAACGGAATTCTGTTATCAGATCCAATATAAAAATGAACTTTACCACAGTTGTTCTGGTACAACAAATATCTTAACTGATATATGTACAACAAGAAATGAATAGGTTGTTTATGTAATGTATATTGTTTTTTTTTTGTAAATTTTCAAGCTTTCTTTTAAGATATTAAACTATTTTCAATTACAAATTCTCTTTTAGTAAAGAAAATTTCCTGGAAAAAACAATGTACCCTCTACTCGTTGTTGGTTAGCCCCCTACTAGTTCTTCATCTGAGAAAACCTACCATTCCAGTCTCTATAATACATTTAATATCTCCTTACCTTAAGATCAAAAACCGTGTCTTTACCGGCTTTTGAGAATTTTTCAATGAATATTCTCAACCAATAATTATTGATTAAATAACGATGGTAACAGTAGCAGGATTTATATTAAGTGGAGGATTAGGGTTATTAGCCAGAAGAGTACAAGTGTCATTGATTGGTAAGACCTATCCACAATCATATGCCAGATTAACTGGGTACGGATTGAGTTCTGGATTCTTTATGGCCTCATATTACTTCTTCAGTGGTGTAATTGATAATAACAAAAAATTATTGGATAGAAGGTTAGAAATCTTAAGAGAACAAAGAGCTCAACAAGAATTATTCAATGAATTCACCAAAGATGAAGATCACAGATTGACTGCTTCCAAGAGAGAAGGAAGATTCTTCCAATTATTCGATAAATATGGTGCTAAATATAAGTAAATTAAAAAAAAGCCCATAGGTAATGATTACGAGTTAGACCTAGTTAATTTCAAACCTAGTCAAAGTCATGTTTGTGAATGATTAGGCTATAACGTCTATTTATTATACATTAGTTTGCATACTGTATATTACAGATATTAAATATATAATACATTTTTGATCTAATAGGTTTTTTTTTCTTCTTCTCTTTTATTCCTCTTTAACACCTTCATCTTCTTGTTCTTCTCCTTCGCCTTCTCCTTCACTGTCAGATTCTGCATTACTATCAAATTCTTCAGCTACATCATCCTCTTCTTCACCTCCTTGATAGTTATCATCTTCTTCATCGTCATCATCATCATCTGCATTCATCACTCCACCATCTCCATCATTTGCTATTTGTCCATTAGTTGCAGAATCATCGGCTCCAGTGGTTTTCTCTTTCAAGCTTTCATCATATGAATTATCACTGATATTCTGTAATTTAAGGAATTCATCGATTGTTTGATGATATTTTTGATCAATCATACTAAATTCAATTGGTTTTTCGTCTTTTATTTTAACAATTAAACTAAATGTAATTCTAGTGATATTAGAATATGAAATATTTTCAACTTCTTCTATACCGTATAATAAAATAGGTTTTTTAAATCCAAAACAAATATAACTTGGATTGAATTCATTTTTATTTATGAATAATAAAGAACCATCTTTGGCTCCTTTATAAGCAGTAACCAATAACATATCATTTATAGAATTACCATTGTGACTTAAACTAATAGCATCATCTACATTTAAGTTGAATTTATTCTTTGATGGATTTGATGAAGGTAAATAATTAATCAAATTAATACCACATAATTTAAATTGTCTCTGTAAAAATTGAATTATAGCTTCATTTATTGGTTTGATACCACTTGTATCTTGAGCAGGTGGTAATTGACTTTCCAAGTTATCTGGGATTTTACCAGTTTTAACTAAATGTTTTTTCAATAAATCTAGATTTACCTGACAGATTATTGGATCAGATTTCCCATCAATTAAAGCATCATCGTTTAACCAAAAGCAAAGAGAACCGATATTTTTCTTAGATTCAACAGTACTCAGACCAAGAATTGGTAATAAAACACATAATTTGACCAGTTGGGATAATCTAGTTAATGAAATTTCTGGTAAACTAGTAGCAGAATTAACAATAGATAAGATTGGATTTGCTCCATTTTCAGAAATTAAATGTAAAACCAAGTTCATTCTCTTTCTTATAGGAGATTGGAATGAAATAGAAGGTATTTCAAAAATGATTTCCTCTTCAATCAATTTTTCGGTTATTTGTAAGTTATATGGAGTCAAATACTTCAAGTTTTCTCCTTCCATTATAGAAGTATCTTGAGTTACTTCATTCGTAGTATTAGTACTGGAACTATCCAATTTTTGACGTTTTGACAGATTTAAAAATTCATATAATTCATCCAAGACTGCACTACTACCACTGTCCCTTTCCACCAACGACAATATGTTGGTTTTTAGCTGTTCTGGCAACGATTCTACCCAAGTTAATTTACTTGACATTATATTTTGTTTCAAGAAATCTCACGCGTAGTTTGTGGTTCTTAAACTTATGGATCAAATTGAAGTGATGGACTTACAACAGCAGCTGAAGCTCCTGTTGCACGAATTGGCACCTATAAGTACCACAGATGAAATCTATGGGTCTGAGTTACCCTATGGTGAAAATCCAGACGAAGTTGGAGGTCTTGAAGATATTTTATTTGGTGAGAATTCTGAGATCAAGCTCCTACCTTCGTTAATGAATTTATATACTACCAGTACCAGACTTGAGTCGCTAAAACTGTTTGTTTCAAACCATATAGTACGTCTAGATGATGCTTCAAGGCTTAGAGGTCTTTTGAAGGTGTTGCTTGCGGAATTGGAGAAGATTCAAGGGGGTGATAAATTAGACGATATAGTTGCAAAATTAGACGCCAATAAGGTAATCATGCTATCAATGGTGTTTGGTAATAAATTTACAGACGCTATACGGATCTTGGGCGATGCACATAATGTGGAGTTTATGTGTGAGCCCGAAGAGGTTGCACAATACTTGAATAACCAGAAAAGGTGTATTGTTATAGTGAAAGAACGCCAGATTGAGAAGATCAATGATGAGGACTTGATAGAAGTTGAAGTCCATGAATTGTTGAACAAAGCAGGTCTCAAATTCACTTCTGGTTGTCTCCTACAAGTAATGTCTACAGGAGAATCAATAAATCCCAAAAAGACAGTGCTATTGGACAAATACCATGAGACTATAACCACCATAAATTATGTGGATTTATTCAATTGGTACTGTTCTTGTGAAACATACCAAAGATGTTATACAACCAGTTGGACAGACCCTTCCACCAAACCCACCTCAATAACCGCAAACGTCTTGGGAAATTTAGGGATCATGTTTGATAAGATAAATCCAATACCAATATGTAGTCATTTGATGGCACTTTTAATCATAAAATTTAACCCTGAAAATGCCACTTTTTCCACCATTGACCATATTCCCATATCTTACCACTCCCCGGCTACTTGGTGACTGTGAACCACCATGATCCGGCCAGAAATACTTCACAATTACACCAATTACACCGTTGGTTTAGTTATCATTTATGAATAGTTGCAAAAATCCTCCGTGGCACGACTGAAAAATTTTTTCTCAAAATTGAAAAATTTTATTTAATTGGGAGACAAATCGATAAGAGGTTGATACCGAAACGATCGAATAAAGAAAGTGTATAGCACGGCATAGGATACCGAAGGGTCTAGGAAAAGAGAATTCTGGACAAGCAAAGAGTAGTTGAGATATTTATAAAATTGACGCAACGGATTAGAGGGATAGAAAACATAAAGAAAACTATACCTTCCTAAGTAATCAAGAGTCATAATAGCATTTTCCAATTGATTTAATTTAATTTTTTTTTTTTTTTTCTGTTTTTTAACACCTTCCAAAGTGATATCTACCAGGCACATCCTTGGTTATTAAAGGTGCAATCGCATTAGCATATACTTAGTTTTAAAGTTCATTATAACTAATACACCCCAATTTTAATTTAATGTATTAATGGCAACCAAGACAAATAATAAAAATGGACCTAATAGGTTTCGTAAAGATGCAAAAAGCTTTTCCCCAAGTAAACCACTCAATGGCATGAATATGAATCCAATGATGCCAATGAATATGGCCATGCCCATGATGCCCATGAATGGTATACCTATGGCTAACGGTGTACCCATGATGAATCCAAATCAACCAAACCCAAACTTTGAATACCAAAATATCTATGGAGCACCCCAATATTTCACCAATTACATGATGCCCCAACCAATCGAATATAATCCTTATAATCCTCAACCTTATTTCAATGGTTACTATTACAATGGATATCAATTCGACGGTAGTCCTGGCATGAACCATCCTCAAATGAATATCAATATGAATATGAATATGAACTATCATCAAATGAACATACCTATGAATATGAGTCCTCAAAATCAAAAAGTCCCAATTTCCAATGGTTCTAACCCTTCAGAAAAAGAGAGTTCCGAAAAAGAGATTTCCAAAAAAGACAAAGATGTCAAATTACCTCAAAAACCACAATTGAAAGAGTCAAAAGATTTAGTAAAGTCTGAATCCACTTCTGACCATGTACAAAGTACTGAAAAACTGAAATCTCCCGAAAAAGTACAATCAGTCAATCCTGAAACTCCTCAACCAATACTACATTCTCCAATCTATATCAACACTAATCATAAGGATTTCATTTCACAAGATTTAACTAATCGTAAAAATGCATTTCACAATAAGTCATATGATCAAGCTAATGATTTAATCATCAACAAGAACTCAATCTTCACTATAATTGATTATAATGAAAAATCACGTGATTCCTCCAAACTTGATTGGGCAAGTCAAATATCTAAAACAATTACAAAACCAACTAAGTCAAAGGTTTCAGGTAATAAGCCACCTGCCCCTGCAGTTACTACTGATAAAAAGGAAAAGATTGATTCAGTTGAAACTCTTGGTAAATTAAGTTTAAAGATCATGTACGATGACAATTATTCAATTGAAGAATCATCTGAATATTTTAAAATTAATTCAAGAGGTTTAACAAATTCAGGTAATATATGTTACATGAATAGTATATTGCAAGTTTTAATGTATTGCGAACCATTTAATAAATTAATCAAATTGATTGAATCAAAATCAATCGGCTCAATAAGTGAGAGTAAATCAACTACTCCCTTAATTGATGCTGTTATCAATTTATTTAATGAGTTCAGTTCATTGTCCACTAAATCATTAAGTCCTGAGAATTTCTATAAAAAGTTAATAAGTAATTCCAAATTTCAACATTTAAGATGGGGACAACAAGAAGATGCTGAAGAATTTTTGGGTTATTTATTAGATGGTTTACATGAGGAATTCATCGAAAACATAAAGAACATAGATTCAAAAGAATTAAATGATTTAATTGAATCTTATACTGGTGAAACTAAATTGAATTTCAGAAATGCTATCAAGATTTTAAATAAAGATGTAATTGATGAAGAAAATAGTTGGAATGAAGTCGGTAAAAAAAATGAACCAGTATCGAAAAGAACAGTTGAAATTGAACCATCACCAATAAAGACAATATTCGGTGGTCAATTCCGTAGTGTTTTAAAAGTTCCATCACAAAAGTCAAGTCAATCAATTACATTGGATCCATATCAATGTATTCAACTTGATATTAAAGATGAATTAATTACAACAATTGAAGAAGCCTTCAAGCATTTGAATGAACCAGAAACTATCCAATTCAAATCTAACAACAATGAAGAGTCATTAGCTAAGAAACAAACATTTATTGATAATTTACCACCAGTATTAGTTTGTCATTTAAAAAGATTTGAATTTAATCAATATGGAAATGTTGAAAAAATTTTGAAAAAAATTGAATATAATCATAAATTAACAATTCCAATTGAATGTTTTTCCACATATAAGAGAGCCACGGTACAAAACACTTATCAATTAATTGGAATTGTTTATCATCATGGTATAAGTGCCGAAGGTGGTCATTATACATGTGATGTATTAAAAAAATCAAAATTATCGAATCCTTTGAAACAAAATTCAGTTGGTAATTATAATTATAATTATAAAAATAATAATAACAGTAATGGCAATAATAATGGTAATGGTAGTAACAGTAGTAATGGTATTAATGATAATGATAATGACGATGATGAGTGGATTAGAATTGATGATACTTTAATAAATAAAATTGATAGAAATGAAGTATTGAATGGTAATGATGATACTAAAAATGCATATATATTATTTTATCAAAAATTGTAAATACTAATATATGATAATGTCCCTATATAATATAATACAAGATAATAAATATTAAATTTTAATGCTATTTACGTTCAAATTCGATAATTTGATTATATAAACTCTCTGCGCTTGGTTTTTCACAAACTATATCAACAAGTATATCATTTTCAATTAGAAATTCGTTTGTTGTAGGCCCAATCACAGCTTTCTTGAATCCCTTTGTATGTTCAAGTAAAGGTTTTACACCTTGACTACTGAAAAAAACAATCCAATCATCTTTGTTACCTTGTTGAATAGTTTGCAAGTTCTGTTGGAAATCAGATGTGATGGGATCGATTTCAATGGTCTTGTAGACGGATATCTCATCCCAATTCATACCTCCGGCAGTTAAAACATTGGGAAGAATATCCTTTCTTATTTCACCTGTTAAATAGATGATTTTCTCTTGATCGAGCTCATCTACTATCAAATCACCAAGTAATTTACCATTTCCTGAGTCTTTTCCCTTCACGTTCTCAAACCCAAGGTTGACCAAATACGAATAAGTAGCGGGCCCAATGGTATATATGGTCATTTTCATAATGATATGCTTCAAATCATTTGGTAAATCTGTTATTGCTTGTTCTAAGCATTCCACTGCTCTTTGACTAGTCACTATTATAGCATCAAATTCTTTGAGTTTTGCAAGTAAAAACTCCACTAATTTTTCCTTTTGGAGTGTATGTGTGATTAAGGGGATGAAAGCCGGTTCAAACTCTGCTAGTTTGGACTTGTAAGCATCTTTTGAGTTTTCATTCTTCAATAAGAATACTCTCATAGTTAATCAAAATTGCGAACTCTCTAATAGGATGATATGATATAATGATATAATATAAGAATGATAATAATGATAATGATAGTGATAGTGATATGGGATACTATAGAGTTAGAGATACAGACATAAAAGGAATAAGTTAATTTTAATAAATAAATAAATAACAATCATATTCACTGAATTTAGAATTAAAGAATTGAACAAATTATTTCTTTGCAGATTTAACTACAGTAATAATTTGTTCAACAACAGCAGGGTTACTTAAAGTACTAATATCACCTAATTGATCTTCTTCACCCGCTAAAACTTTTCTTAAAATTCTTCTCATGATTTTACCGGATCTAGTTTTAGGTAAGTCATCAATTAATAAAATCAATTTTGGTGCTGCAAAAGGACCAATTTCCTTTCTTACAGTTAAAATTAATTCTTTCTTGATAGCTTCTTCATCATCAATTTTGACGGTATCTTTTAATGAAACATAAGCTGCAACTGCTTGACCTGTCAAATCATCAGCATATCCTACAACTGCAGATTCTCCAACCAACTCATGCTCAATTAAAGCTGCTTCGATTTCTGCAGTAGATAATCTATGTCCACTAACATTAACAACATCATCAACTCTACCTAAAATCCAATAGAATCCATCTTTATCTCTTGCGGCACCATCACCACTGAAATAATGATTTGGATAAGGTTTCAAGTAAGTATCAATAAATCTATTATAATCATTATAGATACCTCTTGTAATTGAAGGCCATGCATTTTTAATTGCCAATACACCTTCAACATCATTTTCAGTTAATTCATGACCGTTAACAGGATCTAAAATCTTTGGTACAATACCAAAAAATGGTAATGAACAAGAACCAGATTTGGTTGGGGTAATACCAGCTAATGGGGTTAATAAATGAGAACCTGATTCAGTTTGCCAATAAGTATCTACAATATGGGCTTTACCTCTACCAATATTATCATTATACCAATGCCAAACTTCTGCAGCAATTGGTTCACCAACAGAACCAAGAACTCTTAAAGAATCTAATTTATAATCTTCAATATATTTAGTACCAGCTCTCTTTAATAATCTTAAAGCAGTTGGGGCAACATAAAAGATATTTACCTTATATTTATCAACGATTTCCCAATATCTTGAATAATTTGGATAAGCTGGAGTACCTTCAAAAACAACAGTTGTGGCACCATTTAATAATGGACCATAAACAACATAAGTATGACCAGTAATCCAACCAATATCACCTGCAGTGAAAACAATATCCAGTTCATGAACATCAAAAACGTATTTGGTAGTTAATAAAGCTCCCATCAAATAACCTGCAGTATTATGTTGAACACCTTTTGGTTTACCAGTCGAACCTGAAGTATATAACAAGAATAAAGGATCTTCACTATCAACAGGTACAGGAGGGAAGTAAGGACCATATTTAGCCAATTCATCATGCCACCATAAATCTCTTTTAGGGTAGAAAGGAACATGAGCATTACCAGTTCTTTTGAAAACTAAAACATTTCTAACATTTGGACATTGTTTCAAAGCATCATCAACGATTTTTTTAGTTTCAATAGTTTTACCACCTCTTTTAGATTCATCAGCAGTGATAACAATTCTTGAATCAGCATCCAAGATTCTGTCTCTTAAGGAAGTTGAAGAGAATCCTGCGAAAACAACTGAATGGATAGCACCAATTCTAACAATGGCTAATAAGGTAACAATTGCTTCAGGAATCATTGGTAAATAGACAGCAACCGAGTCACCTTTTTTAACACCCAAATTAGTTAAAGAGTGACTCAATTTACAGATTTCTTTTAATAATTCACCATAAGTGATAATTTTAGAATTATTTGGCTCATCACCTTCATAAATGATGGCAGGTTTGTTTGGGTTTTTAAAAGCCCATTTATCGACAGCATTATAACAGGCGTTAAGCTTACCATTAGTGAACCAATTGGGGATATCACCATCTTTGAAGTCTTCTTTTGGAGAAATTGGATATCTGGTTAAATCAAAGGGTTTTTCCCAATCCAAAAATTCATTAGCTAAATCACCGAAAAATTTAGAAGGATCCTCAATTGATTGTTTATACATAGTTTGGTACTGCTCAAACGACGCCAAATTTGGTTTTTCCTTAGATCTTTCTTTGAATCCTGCTGGAGGATGTTTCATCTTCTCATGATCTAATGTAACATGAGATTCAACCATTTTCCAGTTACTTTCTTAGTTACTTTCTTAGTTACTTTCTTAGTTACTTTATTGGTTACTTTGTAATAGTTCGCTAAGCTCTCTAGTATTTCTAGGATATTTTTACTTATAGGTACTTGGTGTTGCCTATACTCCTATTCCTATAGTATAGTCTCCTAGCCGCTGTGTAGGATATTCTCATTTTTATATACGGAGTTGAACCCCACAAAACTTTTGTTGAGAGTCGTGTGCGGCATGGTCCCATTAAAAGAACGTTGGGATGATGTAAAGGGTGAAGGAAGACGAGTCATTGAGCTATTGAGTAGGCTACAGTGGCCCACAGTGGGCCACTGTGGGCCCTATGGGCCACTGTGAATTGGAATGTTAGTCTTAAAACTATAAGAGGTAGAAGTAGTCCAAAAAAAAAATGAAAAAAGACTTAAATTGGAGTTAAAGAGAGTAGTGGGACGAGGAAAATCTGGGGTAAAGATTATTTCTTGTATCATTCGGACTATAGAATGTGGTGAAGTTATAGTAGCCAATAAGGAGTTATAACGAATATGGTTATCTATGTGTAACTTACTAAGAGCCCTTTAAAGAGTCTATTATATTAATCAATTATTTTTTTAAACTCTTTTTGTTGGCTTTTTTTCTTGTTTCTTAATATTAGCAATCATTCTTTTTCTCTTTGAGTTTTCTTTTATGCTTTAGTCTTTTTCTTTCATCTATTGTTGATCTAAAATGAACTTAAGTTTTTCTTATGTAGTCACGTGCGTCGCACGTGACTATGCACGTGATTGGATTATTCCACGTGACTTTCAAAATGAGAATAAAAAACATTGGATCAATATAAGAGAAGAGATAAAGAAAGGTAAAAGAAAATAATATAAGCTAGTGGAAAAAAAAAAGAAAAAACAGTAAAATGTAGATAGTTATTTTTGTATTCTAAGACATTATCTCTTAAGACTTGAACTTGGTTCATGAATAAAAAAGATTTGAAACGATTTGAAAGGTGCGGTAAGAGATGACAGAATTTTGAGAATCTGTCATGAGTGGTGTAATAACGTTGAAAATAACGAGTCTTTTAATCAAGACGGTATCGAAACCAATAGCAAACACCATCAAATCTCAAACAAGACAGAATGAATTTTTCAGAAGGAACTTTGTTAAATTTGGTCAATTTTTAAATAAGATTGATTTAAGATTAAGAAATAACAATTCAAACATTAAAGTTCGACCATTGAATGATAATAAAGCTATTGAAATAGGTAGTAATTTTTTAAGTGAATTATTTGTTTTTAGTATAGGTGCTGGCTTAATCATCTATGAAAGCACCAAACCAAAAAAACAATCAAAGATTATTGACTCCAAAACTGAAGTTAATAGAGATAATATTGAAGAAATTCAATCGCAGTTTAAAGATTTAGTCAAGGAAATGGATAAATTAAGGTTTCAAAATTCTTTAATTTTGAATGAAATTGAAAACTTAAAGAGTCCTATTACTTCCATTGAATCAATTGAAAGTCCTAAAGAACCTAAAATGTCTGAACCAAAATTGACTAAAATGATTGAAACTTCCAAAGTTCATGAAACAAATATAACAAAAAGTAATGACTAATCATATATTCATTTCTTTTCTATTCTGCATACTTTTGTATAAACAGCAAGTTCATATAACGAAAAGAAAAGGAAAAGAGAATCTTGTAAATAAGTATATAGATATATTAATCTACACTAGAATACACAATATCTAAATTACATTTAGTAACAAACAAAGATAATCTCAAAAGATTTACTTAAGAAAGAAAAAAAAAACTCTATTAAAAACAAGCAAAATATAATTTCAAAATTTTTATTTAAAAATTTTTATTTAAAAATTAAAATTTATACTTATTTTTTAGTTTGTTTTTTTTCAACTTTCAATAATAAAGCTTTATTAATATGAGGTAAGACCCCACCGAATGCAATAGTAGCTTTAATTAAGTTATCTAATTCTTCATCACCTCTAATAGCTAATTGTAAATGTCTTGGAGTGATTCTTTTAACTTTTAAATCTTTAGCGGCATTACCAGCTAATTCTAAAACTTCAGCAGTTAAATATTCTAAAACTGCAGTTAAATAGATGGCTGATTTAGATCCAACTCTGATTTTATTTTGAGCGGTCTTTTTTAAATATCTTTTAACTCTACCAACTGGGAATTGTAATCCTGCTCTAGCTGAATGTGATGTAGAATTTTTAGCAGTTTCTGAGGATTTTCCTTTTCCTCCATGAACTTTTCCTTTACCTCCTGACATTGTTAACTCTTAGACTCTCTAATTGATTCTTTTTCTACTATAATTTGTTGGGAATCTTTTCTTTACTAAAAATTCCTTTCTTATTATAATATATTTGGGATTGTTTATTTTTGTTGTTTTGATGTGCGAATTTTATCATTTGATCTGTTACCCGGATACCGATTTTTCAAAACAACAAACTACTAACAAAACCAACTATGATGAAGCAATTAAGGAGGTTCTTGTTAAGGACAAAAGGACGGTAAGGTTAGTGATATATTTTTAAGATGTTAAGAGACATTTATTTTGTTTTCTTTTTTTATGAAAATTTTAACTATTTATGAACCCATTTGAACCAAGTATATCGAGCATTTGTTCAATTTCAAATCTACTCTTTTGAAGTTCTGTACATATAGAATCAATATTTTGAAACCCTTTTAATAACTTTATAAGTTTCAACAAATCACTAAATTCTTCATTTTTGATTTTAGGTAATTTAACTTCATCAACATTAATATCTTCATAACTAAAACTTATTCTTCTCGATAAGTTTGATTCATTAACAATCGATTTCAAATAATTATTATCACTTGTATTGTTTTTGTTTATGTTGTTTTTGTTTGTATCTGTATTAACATTATTTAAATTCGAATTCAATCTCGTCTTAAAACTATCTATCAATTGATTGATTTCATCATTAGAATTCTCAATATTCTTTATAATCAAATTTAAAATTGGATACGAATTGACTCTGTAAATCAACCCATTAAGTATTCCAAAATTAATAAATCGCCTTATATCAATATTTCTTAAATTTTTTTTATGCTGTAAATACCATTGTTTTATCGTTTGTCCCTGATTTAATGATCTATAAAGATAAAATAAATGTGTTCTAGATGGAACTCTAACACTCAACTTAATATCTTTCATATTAATTGGTGAAATCGCCAATGATTTCGATTGATATTTCGATAATGATGAACTGAATTGTCCTGAATTATTATTTATTGATTGACTATTCGATTGTGTATTGGAATTTGGATTCGTCATGGGTGCTTCATAGTTTATTACATATGCTTGACATCTTTCACTTAATCCTGGTATTTTTAAAAAATTATCTACATTATTAGTTGGGGCATAAATATTCTGAAATTGGAAAATATCAATTATCTGTAAACACTTATAATGCATTAAATGTTGAATGCATTGTTTTGTTAAAAGATAATTACTATCACTCAACTCACTTATTCTCTTGATTGAATTAATCCCATTTATAAATGGTAAGATTTTGATCATTGTAGGATCCCAATTAACGTCTACCAACGAATTCAAATTGACTAATAAAATAGGTACTTGAAATGCTTTTATATTCAAAGGTGGCGGAAGAATTGGAAATAATTTTATATCGACTGAATTGGATGAATCTAATGGAATACAACATTCACTATAATTATTTAAATCTTGAAATATCTGTGTGATTAATGATTCAATACTACTCAAACTAATGGATTTAAAATTCTTGAATCCTGGAATTTCATTCATGATATTGGACTTCGAAACCTCTGTTTTAATGAACAATTTGGTATTTAATTTCGATAACATGAAATTCTGTTCTTCAAGCACTTTGAACATTTTACCAATACGTTTAATCATTAACTCATAACTCATGGTTTCACTATTGTATGGAAACACAAAACATAAGTTGAAAGTGAAACTATTACGCAAGTAGTTCTCATTTCGTATATTTACAGGATACCCAATCACCTTATACTTGCCCACTTTAAACGATATAAGCTTATTACACAATTGAGGTTTGGGTATAACATAATTTCTGATTGTATTGAAATTGAATAACGAACTCTTCGTATTGTTGATGGAATTCTCTGGTACTTGATTGATTATCTTTGATCCCTCTGTGGGATGGAAAACTGCATAGAAAATAGCAGAAATTGGCGTAAACCCATCGCTTGTTTCCATATTGACTACTCAATTGAAAATTAACTACTGGAGATTAAATTATATTGTATCAGTGCGGAAGTTGCAAAAAGATTGGAAGATTTAACCAATGATAAAATATGTTTATTACTCAAGAGATGGATCTAAATACTACTGATTCGTGGTCTATTTATAACTGTCGAACAATTTAGCAAGTTCAATGACTTTTTCTTCTTGATATTTAAGACCAACAATTTGTAAAGTGACTGGTGCACCTTTTAATTTTTCAATATCGAATCTTTCATAGATTCCTGCATCATCTTTGGATGTTGGAGTGTATCCTTCTTCATATACATCCTTTTCGGTAACTGTCAGCATTGGTAAGGTAATGGCAGAGAAATCTAAGATATTGACCCATGCTGCAACGGCATTTCCAAAAAATTCTTTACCATTTGGTAATGAGGTTTCAGTGTTTACTGGTGCAACTAAACAATCAATTCCTTCAGATACTAACCATTTGGTATAAGCTACTTGGTAATTATACCTCGATCTAAATAATTGTGCCTCTTCATAGGTAGAACATGGTTCAATATCATACATCCATTCAAGGAAGTCAACTTTTTCTCCTGATGCTTCAAGTCCATCTTTAACATCTTTAAATCCGGTGACATTATATAAATAACGTGTAAAGTTTGTGAGGGTTACAAGTGGAACTGGGAGTTTATCAAATACTTCAACTACTTCATGTCCTTGTTTGGTAACCATTTCTTTAAATTCTTTTAATCCTCTTCTAACACTTGGTTGAGGTTCAGATTTTGGACCCCTTGATATAACACCAATCTTCAATTTCTTAGGTAATTCAACTTTTTGATATTCAAGTGGGATAATATCAGGGTCAAACAACCATGCTTTTTTGTCAACTAAAATCTTGAAAACATATTGTAAATCATCAATGCTATCAGCCATTGGACCAATTGATGCTTTGAAAACACCACTCTTGGTTTTCAAATTTGGACCCAGATAATATGAAATTCTATCACTTGATGGTTTTAACCCATACAATCCTTGGTAAGCTGATGGAATTCTAATGGATCCACCAATATCAGTACCAATACCCATTAATGCACCTTTACCACCCATGATGGCACCTTCACCTCCACTTGAACCACCGGAACTCAAGTTTCTGTTTCTTGAATTCAAAGTGTAACCATAGATATTTGAGTAACAATCAATGGACATCATTGAAGTTGGAACAGTTGTCTTGATGAAAAAGACAGCACCTTCTTCATACAAATGGGTGGCAATAAGGGATTCATCTTCCTTTGTTTTAGGGTGACCAATCTTACTAACAAACCCAGTATTTGATTCAAGTCCTTCCAAATTGACTTGATCTTTAAGGGAGATTGGAATACCATGAAGTTTTCCAACCAATTTACCAGTCTTTTTAAAAGATTCATCCAATTCTTTGGCTCTTTCATAGGCTCTATCAAAGAAAATTTCTGCAATACAATTACATAATTGATGAATGATTGTACTTCTATGACAATAAGCTTTGGTAACTTCCAAAGCAGTTAATTCACCAGCAGATAATTTCTTCAAAGTACCAGCAATATCTAAGGAAGTAATTTCTAATTCCTTTTCTGATAAGACTTTAGGAATAAAGTCATTGACATTACGGACTTCTTCGACACTAGGAACCTCGACGATCCACTCTTTAGGGATCTTTGCATTAACTGAATCTCTCTTCTTTTGTGCAGTTTCTTTCCAACTCATTTTGTTGTTTTGTACTTATATGAAAGGGGTTTCTTTGTAAACTTACCAAAATTCACTTTTCCGATTATTTTTGCAAGCCAAAATCAAGCAAGTCCTTGAGTTTATATACTTTGATCTGCTGCAAAATTTCACACTGTTGGTGCATTGCTCGCCGCACTGATATGGAAAAGTCAAATCCTAATTTGGAAGTACAAAGCGAAAAGCGGGTTTACCAGGGTTTTATCAGTACTGGGGTTGAAGAAAACGATAGTTTAAACTTTGCATATCCAACTTATAGGAACTTGATTCCCATTGCCATGATCCCTGATACTCTTTTGTCCTGATGTTCCATTAACCTCATGTTTCACTGATCTGTAGTCCATTGATCTGATGAGCCGAGAGATGCTTTGAGAATCGGAATTTTCCAAATCTCCAAAACGTATATTAAGATATATTAAGAAACAATTTCGTACGCTAAGCCTTATAACTACTGAACGCTTTTACGATCTTGATGATCTTCTCCTCTTCATATTTCCCACCAATCACTTGAAGAGAAACTGGCGTCCCTTTAAGTCTTTCGATGTCAAATCTACCATAGATCTCCTGATTGATTTCTCCTTTTGCAACATAATCTTTTTCGTACACATCCAGGTCTTGGACTTTCAGTAATGGGATCACCATTGAAGTATAGTCCAATACGTTGACCCAAGTAGCTACAGAATTTTCAAAATTATTGAACCCTGGCTCACACGATGTTTCTGCAGTGACTGGAGATACCAAACAATCAATTTTCTCTTGCAAGAGCCATTGATTGAATTTGACTTGGTATTCAATTCTTTTCAGATGTAATTCCCATTCCTCGAAAGCTGAGATTGGCTTAAATTGTCTAACCCATTCCATGGGGGAAACTGTTTCCCCAGATTCATCAAACAGATCTATCAAATCTTTATAACCAGTTGGAGAATACAATTGTCCAGTAAGACTAGCTACGTCGTTGAAATCAACTGGTAATTTACCATCACATTGCACCACTTCATGGCCATTAGCGACCAAGAGCTTCTCAAACTCTTTTAATACTCTTCTAAGGCTAGGATGAATATCAACCCCAGGTCTTTGGGTCACGAATCCAACCTTAAGTTTTTTTGGTATTTCAACGCTTCTAAATTCAATTGGTGGAACCTTAGCATCGATAAGCCAAGGTTTCTTATCAATAAGGATCTTGAAAACGTATTCAATGTCATCAACACTATTGCACATTGGACCAATTGAAGAATTGATAACTGGGTTTTTAGCTAATGAATTAGTAAGATTCCAGTACGTTAATCTGTTACTGGTTGGCTTTAAGCCAAAAATACCTTGATAAGCCGATGGGACTCTAATTGAGCCACCGATATCAGTACCGAATCCAATCAATGCACCTCTAGCACCAATAATAGCACCTTCACCACCACTGGAACCACCACTACTAACTTTTCGGTTTTTGGAGTTTACAGTAAATCCATAAATGTTGGAATAACAGTCAGTTGACATTAAAGTAGTTGGTACAGTGGTTTTAATGAAAAATACAGCACCTTCTTCGAGTAAATGAGAAGCAATAAGAGATTGTTCTTCTTCAGTTTTGGTTTTACCAATAGTGGAAATATAACCTATGTTTGAATCTAATCCTGGAAGGTTGATTTGGTCTTTAAGTGAGATGGGAATTCCATGTAATTTACCAAACAATTTACCATTTTTCGCATAGTATTCGTCTAAATACTTGGCTCTTTCATAAGCTTCTTCAAAGAAGATTTCTGAACAACAATTGCATAATTGGTGAATTATGGCCGCTCTATGACAGAAAGCTTTAGTGACCTCCAAAGCAGTCAATTTGCCATTGGCCAAATTGGCTAAAGTTGTAGAGATATCTGACTCTGTAATGTCCAATTCTGCTTTGGATAAAATCTTTGGGATGAAATCATTAGCATCAGGAACTTCTTGAGGAGTTGGGACGTCAATTATCCAATCTTTTGGAATTTTCGAGTTAACAGAATGTCTTTTTTTTTCAGCAATTTCTTTCCAATTCATAGCGTCTTTTTGAATATTTGGTAATTTATAAGTGTCTTCTATTCAATTGAGATTACACAAGTGGAACTAGTCAAAGGAAGACTTTGAAAAATACTTGTACTGTGATTTTTTTGAATGTGACTCAAATCTAATATGGGGGCAGTCTTGCCGCATTGATAAGGTATTTGGTAAACACACAAATAGTTCCAAAGATATTAATTATGTAAGACACTGTAGTTTGAGTATAGTTGCCATAGATGGAAAGATTAAAATACCAACTAGACTCTTATTGTTCTTTTGATGTAATTTGAAATATTTACAATCTGTGATTTTTGCTTCTTTGATATTTGAGAGAAGAGCATAGCACAATACTTGAAGTAAATGATAGTTTTGAAAAGAACGAAGATATTTTTATGGCATAATATAATATCAATATAATAACATCAACATAATACAGTATTCTAATAACTCCTGATACATCATTTCAATTATCACTTTAGTTCAGTACCATTAATTATAATTCAATTCCATCTTCATCTTTATGGCTGCGAAATCGATTATTAATGCTTTAATCTTCCTTACCATGTTCTAAACCCCATTTCTTCCACACCACCACCAATATCCTTTCCCATCTACATCATAACACCATACTGTTTGAGACTTGTTATTCATTCACCTCTCTGATTGTTCTGGTTCGGTTTATTAACGATTTCTTCTTCTTAAGTATGGTCGTGTCTTGAGAATTTTCTGGAAATTTAATCGTTGTTGGAAGATAGAAAATTTTTTTCAGTATATAAGGTGTGAACAATCCAAAAGGAAACGGTGGGATTACCAAATAAACAAGAAGGAATTAGAACAATATGTTAAGAACATCAAATTCAACCATTAGAAAGTCATCATTACAATTAGTTCGTAATTTATCTCATAAAGAATTGAAATTTGGAGTTGAAGGTAGAGCTGCTTTATTAAAAGGTGTAAATACTTTAGCTGATGCAGTTTCCGTTACTTTAGGTCCAAAAGGTAGAAATGTCTTAATTGAACAACAATTCGGTTCTCCAAAAATCACTAAAGATGGTGTAACTGTTGCCAAATCAATCATTTTGGAAAACAAATTCGAAGATATGGGTGCTAAATTATTACAAGAAGTCGCATCAAAGACCAATGAAAGTGCTGGTGATGGTACAACTTCTGCTACCATTTTAGGTAGATCTATCTTCACTGAAAGTGTTAAAAATGTCGCTGCCGGTTGTAACCCAATGGACTTAAGAAGAGGTTCTCAAGCTGCTGTTGAAGCCGTTGTTAACTTCTTACAATCCAACAAAAGAGAAGTCACCACTTCAGAAGAAATCGCTCAAGTTGCAACTATTTCTGCCAATGGTGATAGCCACATTGGTGAATTATTAGCTTCCGCCATGGAAAAAGTCGGTAAAGAAGGTGTCATCACTGTCAAAGAAGGTAAAACTTTAGAAGATGAATTAGAAGTCACTGAAGGTATGAGATTTGACAGAGGTTTCATCTCCCCATACTTTATCACTGATACTAAATCAGGTAAAGTTGAATTTGAAAATCCTTTAATCTTATTATCTGAAAAGAAAATCAGTTCAATCCAAGATATTTTACCATCATTAGAATTATCTAACCAACAAAGAAGACCTTTATTAATCTTAGCTGAAGATATCGATGGTGAAGCTTTAGCTGCTTGTATTTTAAATAAATTAAGAGGTCAAGTTCAAGTTTGTGCTGTCAAAGCTCCAGGTTTCGGTGACAACAGAAAAAATATCTTAGGTGATATTGCTATCTTATCAGGTGGTACCGTTTTCACTGAAGAATTAGATATCA
Source organism: Yamadazyma sp. yHKB15 (assembly GCA_030555745.1). Taxonomy (NCBI): domain Eukaryota; kingdom Fungi; phylum Ascomycota; class Pichiomycetes; order Serinales; family Debaryomycetaceae; genus Yamadazyma; species Yamadazyma sp. yHKB15. The sequence goes on from JANIWS010000007.1 coordinate 323,576, forward strand.
AACCAGAAAATGCCACTGTTGATTTATTAGGTACTTGTGGTTCAATCACCATTACCAAAGAAGATACTGTTATCTTGAACGGTGAAGGTTCAAAAGATAACATTGTTGCCAGATGTGAACAAATTAGACAAGCTGTCAACGATTCTCAAACCACTGAATATGAAAAAGAAAAATTACAAGAAAGATTAGCTAAATTATCAGGTGGTGTTGCTGTTATCAAGGTTGGTGGTTCATCAGAAGTTGAAGTTGGTGAAAAGAAAGATAGATATGATGATGCTTTGAATGCTACCAGAGCTGCTGTTCAAGAAGGTATCTTACCAGGTGGTGGTACCGCTTTAATCAAAGCTTCTAAAATCTTAGACAAAGTTAAAGAACAAGCTGAAAATTTCGATCAAAAATTAGGTGTTGATATCATAAAATCTGCTATCACTAAACCAGCTAAAAGAATTATTGAAAATGCTGGTGAAGAAGCTGCAGTTATTGTTGGTAAAATCTACGATGAACCAGAATTCAACAAAGGTTACGATTCAGCTAAAGGTCAATTCACTGATATGATTGCTTCAGGTATCATTGATCCATTTAAAGTTGTTAAAAACGGTTTAGTTGATGCCAGTGGTGTTGCTTCCTTATTAGCTACTACTGAATGTGCTATTGTTGAAGCTCCTCAACCTCCAAGTGCTGCTCCAGCTCCTCCAGCCGGTGGTATGGGTGGTATGCCAGGAATGTTTTAAGGAAATTAACACTGATAACGAATCAAAATGACTGAAACCTACAGGTTTTCCCTTACTTTGATTCAATTTTCGCTCTATAAATTAATTAAAAATTCTCCATTCATGTATATAGTCAATTTACAGGAGGTTTTATCCCTACTCTTTATTTCCTCTCTTCTTAGTTTCTTCTTTCCTTCTTTTTTTCCTTTCTTCCTTTCTTCCTTTCTTCGTTTCTTTATTAGTTTTGTTTTATAATGGTTGGAGATGTCTGAAGATGTCGCATGTCGCATGTTGATTTAATGAGAAATTCAAATAAGTAAAATTATGATAAAGAGATGAGATGTTTGAAGATATAACTACGTATAGTCTCCGAGAAGGAGAGGAAGAGAAGTTACTAGGGCATGAATTAGTGCGGCTCCACAAGATATCACTACGATTGCAAGAACTTGCGGGGAGTGATAAGCTTTCAGAAATTGCTAAGAGAAAGATATTAAGTCCCAAATATAAGAGATACTTGATCAAGAGATTTAGAGATGATTATATGGATCTCATAAAACCCGAAGAAACGTATGAAATATGGAACCAATATGATCTTCTACAATATAGGACATTCAATAAAACATTGAAGGACTACAGAGATGACGATTATATGGTGAAATTGATAGAAGATACAATAATTCAAGTTGATGAGAATGAGATAGAAGAGGAAGACTTGAATGTTATCAAGAAGCTAGAAAAGATTTTCCTCAAGGCCGTGGATGAAAACGACCCAAGTATCAACGGAACTAAAATGGAGTTTATGATAAAAGCCAACGGTTTCGAAATTTTACCTTATAATCATTCTGTATTCAACAGATACAAATATCATTTGCATAATTTAACATTTTTTCTACATTGGTCCATGTTGAATGAAAATTGGGACTTGAGCTACAAATTGTTCTGTCTAATTATCAGGATCCCAGAAGTAGATATAAAGCACTTTTGGTCCATTGGGGTCGAAATTTTGAAAGGTAAATCATTACAATTGGAACAAGATATTAAATCACCAGAATTGAATTCAAATTCACAGCTAATTTCGGACCCTAAAGCCTTAAGAACATCACAATTCAATCTATTCTATTCAAAACAGAAGAAATTTTTCACTTGGTTGACATCCTTTTATATCCTAAATCTCCTCAAACCAAATTTTAGTTACCTGAATCCAGTTTTTAAATCGGGCTCAAGATCTCATGTACCAATGTATTTCATAACCTCACTTTGGTCATTACTAGCAAATAATGATTTTAAAGAAGTTATTGATAACTTGGAAACTATGATCTTACAAAGACCTTACGACTCTGAGGGAAGCTTATCATTTATTTTGAGTGTCAGTTATTTGATGGAAAACACACATTTATTAAAAGACTATAAAAAAGCATCCAGTAATGTATCATTCACAGACGATTCCGAAGACCCAAATGATATCTTTTTGAATAAAAACGATATCTATTCTAAAATTTCAGACAATTTTAAATCAATTGAAAAGTATTTAGAAAAGTGTGACAATTTAAACTTTGAATATCCAAGAGACTTAATCGATGAACAGATCTCGTTCATAAGTGAAACCTTATCCAAAATCGATGAACATAATGAAAAGGTCGAGGAAAGTGAATATGATTCTGATGACTCAATCGAGAAGATGTTTGAGAATACCAGAGTCATTGAACCAGCTTCTGATTATTCGATAGCAAAACCAAATAATTCGTCTCCTCCCCGTATTCCTAGTGACGAGGAACTAGAATTTGATGAAGAGATTCAAGAGGAACCTGATCAAGGAAGTGTTGGCGAATATAATCCTTCTCAAATCCCTGATGACGAGGAATGGGATTTTGAGGAAGAAGTCCAGGACGATAGAGCTAAGAATGACCTAGGGACATCTCAAATTCCAAGTGATGAAGAATTGGAGTTTGAAGAAGATGATCAGAGTCCCGACGACCAAGAACAACCGGCCAAGATCGAACCTTTAAGTGATTTCAGTATGGCACTGTTACCACAGAGTAACGAAGAAATCGAGTACGAAGATGAAGTTTTACCGAAAGCATCCCAAATTCCTAGTGATGAAGAATGGGAATTTGATGATGACTCCCCAATTGAAGACCCACCGTCAATGATCAGAGAAAATACTCCTTTGCCACGAAAACCCCAAACATCAAGTGACATTGAAATAGAATTCAGTAATGAAGGTATTCAAGTGCCACAATCTTCACAATTTGAATCAGATTCAGAGTCAGATTCAGAGAACAGAAGAAAATTGCATAAACACAAAAAGAGAAAGAAACAAAAATTAGAGTACGACTTTCACTAAGACATAAATTCATAAATAATGTAATAAACGTTTCTAACAATCTGGGTTAGAGCTCCTGCTGGTGAAATTAGGATCAATTAGATTCAACTCACCACCTATTCTTTTTTCTCTAACAACCAAATTAGCAGTTCTGTAGTTTGATAAACGAACGGTATAATCAACTCCTTCAATAGTTGATTCACTGATAGGTAATATTGTCCAGTTTGGTGGAATAATTGCAGTTGTTGGCAAGGTGATATGTTGGAAACCGTCATTAATTTGGTTAGATAAATGACTGTCAGCTTGTGGTAAATTATTCTGACTTGAGCCATTATAAGTGTTCGGAGATTGTAGTTGGGGTTGTTGCCTTGAAATTTGTTCATCACTAGCATTTTGTGTTGGTGGTTGATCAGTATCTTCTGGTCTTCCTTGTCTCAGCTGTCTTAAGAGTCTATCGAAATCAGCAAACCTTCTATTTGCTTGGAGTAATTCAGGCTCATGATCATTATTATTACGTTCATCAATGTTGATTGGTTCTTGGTCAGCTTCATCATTTCCCATCTGAGGTTGGGGTTGGGTATTTTGGGGAGCTTGAGAAGTATCATTAAAGACCTTTCTCCTACATAAAGGACAATTATCGGACCTTTCTAACCAATCTTTCAAACATCCCATATGAAGAATATGACCACAATTCAATTTTTTTGGTCTTCGCCTATTTGATAATTTCTTGCCATGAGTTGCTTCATAGTTTTCTATAGAATACATATCTTCACGACAGATAGTACATAAATTGTCACCATCTTGTAAATCTTGAACAGAAGCATCTTTCAATTGGGAATCGAGTCTCTTGGAGCTCTCCAAGAAAACTTTCAATTGTTTCAATTCAGTGTAAGCCTTTCTTGCAGACATGTAAGCACCTTGTAACATTGAGAATGGAATTGATATACCAGTGTGATAGCTTAGTAAATAGATGAAAACCATGTAGGAGAACACCAGCATACAAGCACTTACGATATCTATTGACTTGGTATAGAGACCCTTATTTTCCCAGACTCTATCTTCTTCTTCTTCATCGTCTATATCACTAGAAGAGAAATCTTCATTAAATTCATCATCATCAATGGTACAGTTAGGATAAGCAGCCAATTCATAAATGTTTAATAGGTTCTTTAAGAATATTGTAAGGCATTCCAAGCCTTGAATTGCAAACTGGAAGCCAAACAAAAGACAAGTTACTGAGTTGATACCTTGGAAAACATCATGAACCAAGAATTTGGCAGTCAAGAAGTCCATAGTTAAAAAGGAAAGATTCAAGAAGATGATGCTGGAATGCAAGTACATTTTGAGAACGTCTTTGTAAGTGTAGTGACCTCTGTTATTCAATTCGTTTGTGAGTCTGATATTGATGAAATCAAGTCTATCTATAAGGATAGAATGCATGATTTTGGATAAGATTGAAATACACAATAAAAACACATTGAGTATCAAATTGTTATCCCTAGTTGTCAAATTCAACAACAAATTGATCAAAAATATGGGCAATTTTTCTATGACATGTTCTGTTTCGATCAACCTGAGTTCCCCAAACAACAAAAGCTGTAAAGATTTACCAACCAAAATGAACACGAAACATAGGGTGTTCAACAAAACCCCCAAATTGAAGCCATCTGTCAATTTGAAAAGAAAGGTGAAATAGTTATTGGAATTGGACCTTGCATCTTGCACTGTGTAGCTGAGCAATGCTGTTGTAAGCACGGAGTAACCGATCAAGTACTTAGTTCCTTTCGATACTTCAATCATGATGGTGATTTCGCGATCATTTAATCTTGTGCGGTTAATGATATGTTCACGTAGAAGATGATAGTTTTAAGAGAATTGTGAACGGTTCTCTGAGACCACGCTCATTACAATGGATCTATTATGTTAAGGTGAAGGATTTGAATGTTATTGAAGTTTTTTGGGGTTCAAGAGAGCTATTAGCGGATATTATACATTATAATACAATCATCTATTATTACACTACTCTTCTTTTCTTATAGTCTGGTACATTTTCTTTCTCCTCATCGTGCCTTAAGATAGGGATCTGTGATATTCCCGTCTCTGGGAATGCATTGGTCAGTTTGGAATCTTTTGTTGGTGATTTCGATGGTGATTTCGATGGTGATTTAAGTGAATTCGATAATTTCAATGGTGATTTAAATTGGGTTTGGATTGCACTTGGCTTTGATCTATTAGGTGATTCCACCATTTTGTAAACCTCATTCAATTTATTTAAGTCATTGAGTCCACCTTCATTCAAATCATTATCGGTTTGTGCTAATTTTGTCAATTGAGGTACTAATTCATCCAAGTTTTGGAAATCTTTATTGAAGTTGGTATTCATCTTATTCAAGTTTTGGGAAATCAATGTATTTAACAGAGTTTTCAAATTCTCTGAGGTGGAATTTATTACCTCTTGGTTATTGGTCGTAAAGGATTTAACATTTTCAGTGTATTCATTGAAATCTTTCAAAACTTCGTTCAAATGATTATTTGAATTGTTATTCCAATTATTAGTTTTAGCAATGATGGTTGACTTATTCTCTTGCATGATTTTGGTCGATAATAAATTCATTTCAGAACCCATCAAATCTTCTATATTATTATACTCAGAATTGACCAAATCATTAAATTTGTCAAGAAAGTTAGATTTCAAATTCTCTAATTTGGATGTGACTGAATTCTTAATGAACTTAGAAATAATTGAATTATAATCAAGTGAATAATTAATTAAAAATTCATTCAATGTTTTGTTGATATTCAAAATCTTATCGAAATTTGCCAATTGATTACTGGTAAAGTTTTGAAAATTCTTATCATTTTTATTCAAATCTTGTATAAGATCAGTTAAGTACTTCGGTAAATTTGATAAAGAATTTGAAATCTCTTCATTAATTACTGTATGATTTTGATCAAAATTGAGTTTTAAAATTGTCAAATTATTCTTCAAAGTTTCGTGGAATTGATTTAAACTTTCATTATTGGATTTAGATGTTGCATTCTTTGTTAACAAATCTCCGATTAAATTTATTGAACTCGAAATATTATCATTATAATTTTTTAATTTCGTTTCAAGAACTAAATTATGTTGCTGCAATTCCAGTACTTGATTTTTCAAATTAACCTCTGTATTCTCCATATGATTAATCACAGTCTCATAGCTATGAACCTTTTTATTTAAGAAATGTAATTTTGTTTTCAATTCATCAATTTCATTCTTTTGGGAATTATTTTCCTCAATTAAATTATTGTAATTAATTTCATTCATATAAATTCCATTTTTTTGTCTAGTAGAAATCAAATCATTGTTCAATTTTATTATTTCATTTGATAAATCTTTTAATAAAGTTGTTTTCAAAATCAAATTGAAGTCTTGACCCAATTGTGGTTTATTTTCAATATTTTTAACTTTCAATGAATATTCCAAGGTTGATAAGGTTTCTTCAAGATTGATTTTTGCTGGCGATATGGTTGATATAAGTAATGTTTTAGTTTTTCCACCAATTGAATCTTGTAAAAGTCTAGTCAATTTAGATTCTCTATAAGGAATATGATTTGAATTGATAGTTGTTTTACCGGATAAGGCAGTTATAACTCTTCCTAAAGTCAACAAACTTTGGTTGATAGAGCCAGCTTCTTTGGCCCTTTGATTGATGGAACCACTTTTATTAATATTTTCCAGACCTGCTAAATCAACTAAATTAATTTTTGAGTATTTGAAAATTTCACCATCTTTGGACTTCTTATATAAATGGATTGTAAAGATGGTATGAGATCTTGAAGAAAAGTTATTTAATTTTGTGCTGGCAATTTTTCTCTTCATTAAACCAGATTGTAATAATTTGAATCCGCTTGAGAGGTCATTAATTAAAACTTCTTTTAAATTCGAAATCAAGATTGAATTTGATTGTTTTTTATTTTCAAAGATTTTCAAGTTAGACTTCTCTTCATCATCAAGCAAATCCTTTAAGTTTTCACTGTAAAGTTCGATAAAGGAGCACTTTATCATGAAATCATCTGAATTATTCAATTTTTGGAATAATTCATTGATTACTCTCGGTATTATACCAGAATCATTATTTATGAGAGTAGGATTATTTTGAGTATTTGGAGGAGGAATTTTGGAATTTTGGGAAGATTTTGTAATAGGTGATTTCAATTCATTTTTTCCACACATAGTATATGTTTTCCCAGTACCAGTTTGACCGTAAGCCAAAATCGTCACGTTAAAGCCATTTAAGAAATCTTTAAATAATGGGCTAACAACTTTATCAAAGATCAAACCTTGGTCAGCCAAAGGGCCATAGATCTGGTCGAAACTATAAGTCTTTGAGTCGACAGAATTAATGATTTTTTGACTTAATTGGTTTGAATTATTGGGATTTATAGTAATAATTGGATTTGTTATAGAATAATTATCTGATGGTAATTCTACCACCACTTGGGATTTAGCGTTCAATTCCCGCTCATTTCTTTCTCTGCACCGTACCACCACTTGTATGTTGGACATAGCTTCTTGGAACTTGTTCTGGACTAAGGTTTATGTGTTTGCTGAACCTTTATTTCAGTTTATTTATTCGTTAGCGTATCTTTGTTTACAAAAGATTTGATGCGAATCGAGTAGTGGGAGGGAGAATCTCTATGAAGGTTCAACTATGGAGGTGAAGAATGGAGTGAATCACAAAGAAATAGGGGGGTTAGAAGGACAAGGTAGTTGTAAAGAGGCAAAAGGGGATTAAAGTTAGATATGAGTGAAATTTGGGAGAAAAATGATGGAAAATAGAGGAATAGAAAAGAAAAAAAAAAAATTATTACATTAATCTATATCATATTTAGCCATTTTGGTAGTTGCAATAAAGTATGGCAGTTGCAATAAAGTATTGTAGTTACAATAAAGTATTGTAGTTACAAAGAAGTCTTGGAGTTGAAAATGAAAAAGTTAAAGTATGAAAAAACTTTGATTAGTCAAAAAAATCATCTTCATCATCACTTAATTCTCTTCTATTGAAAACAATTTTTGATTCATTTTTCTTTTCGTCTCTTGCAAGACCATTAAGAATCTCCACTATATCATTTTCACCCAACTTTCTAGTTACAGAACCCATACTGATCAATTTGAGTATATAGTTTTCGACCGCATCAGCTCTATCAGGTCTGACTATTCTGACTCTACTCAACCTTTCTCTGGCATTCACATCAAGTGCTTGGTTCAACATGGTGATCTTCATGTCATTTTGAGGCGAGCTGTTGCTCTGGGACTTTTGCAACTCTGCTAATCTCGCTTGCCTTATAGCATTCAATTCATTATCATCCATCTTTGAATAATTTTTTCTGCGAATCACCTGTTTATGCCCATAACTGACTTTATTCAATGATTCTTGTAGATAAAGGTATTTAAGGTCAATTGATCTCTTTTAGAACGTAGTGGTCATTTTGATTTAGTAAGTCATTCTTTTTGTGCTTCTTTTTTTGCTTTGAGCAAAGAAAGAAGCAAAAAAAAAGGCATAAAAATTATATAAAGAATATGGAGAATTGCCCCAGACGGGGGAACATAATAGATATAAAATTTTTAAAAACCATAGAAACATATATTTTTATAGCTAAGAAAGCTATACAATTGAACTATATACTTATCCATTATACTTATTTTTTAATAGATTTAATTTCTTCTGACAATTTATCAATGGTTTCTTTTTGTTTAGCTAATTGTTCTTTTAATTGAGCTAATTGTTCAGCTTCATGCTTTTTGATATAAGCAGTTTCTTGAGCTTTTTCTCTGTCACTGAAACCTTTATCTGTGGCAGTTGCACCTTCACCAGTTAAGACTGCTCTGGTGGTTGAAAATGATCTAATTGATTGTCTGACTGATCTTGCTAACATGTTGTTAAACCCTGGAAATTTAATCAGTTCTCATTTTATAATTGGTTGACCAAGTAGTGGGAAGACAAAAACTTTTTCAAGACAACTTAAACTAAAGACACTTAAATGATTAACTTAAACGATTAACTTAAACTAAAGACAATCTAAAGAAAACAAAAGAAAGAAAGAAATTAAGGAAAGAAAGAAATTAAGGAAAGTAAGGAAAAGAGTAAAATAATATTTTCATTTCTATTTACATGTTTCTTTGAGGTAAGAAAGATTCATCTCTATGAACATAAGATAATAAACCACAAACTCTTGATCTTTTTATAGCAATTGCTAATTTCTTTTGATTTTTAGCACTACATCCAGTAATATCTCTTGATAAAATTTGACCAGTTGAAGTTAAAAATCTTGATAAAATATTTGGCATAGTATATAAATCTAATGGATTAATACCATTTCTTTCAAATGGATCTTTTGATTTTTTATTTACTGGATACCTCCTTAATCTAGTATCAATATCAAATTGATTAATCGATAAATCAAAAGGATCATAATTATCATATACTTTAAATTTTTTTGTGAATGTATCATCTATATCTAATGGTGGTTCAACATTACTATGTAATAAATTTGACATATTTAATACTTTATTAGCAATATTAGTCGATGATTTTGGGGTTTTATCAATATTCCATGTCTTTTTCATATCTGGTGTAGATGGTAATGGTTCATTAAACCTTCTACTACTACTAGATATAAACCTACTCGTTATCCTTCTATACATTTATATCTCTTACCTTGTTATAAAAATTTTCACTCACTTTAAAACAATTATTATCAATTTTTAAGAATACGACATTTCGCGGATTTCGCGCGCGAAAAAAAAAAGTTAATCATTTTTTCTATGGTGAAAAATATGTCGTCATGAATGTCGCGAAATCTCAATTTTTTTTTTTTCCTCAAAGAAAATTCGAAAACTTTGACAAAGGATTAAAACAATTAAAGAGAAGTAGACTAGTAGTTTACAAAGTAAAAAGAACCAATAAAAAAAAGGGATAAACAAATAGTTTAGTTGATTTGATTTTTTAATATTTAATTTTTTTGATTTTCTTTTTATTTCGGTGTTATTATCAAAACAGATTCGCTTTTTACAAATCATTAACCGATCAAAGTTTGTTCTAGATTTATAAGGTTTTCCATAAAGATTCTTACGAAGTTACGGTTTTTCATTTTTTTTTTTTGTTGCATCAATATCTTGAAGATTTATAATTTATAATTTTATAATTTACATCCACTTATAGAATATGAGTTCCAGAGGACCAGATCAATGGTTAGAACAAATTAAAAAATGCATTGCATTGACTGAAAATGATATGAAGCAATTATGCGAATTAGTAAAAGAATTATTAATGGAAGAGTCTAATATTCAACCTATTTATTCTCCTGTCACTGTATGTGGTGATATTCATGGCCAATTTCATGATTTATTGGAATTATTTAGAATTTCAGGTGGGTTCCCTACTGATGATAATAATAATAAATATGTATTTTTAGGTGATTATGTCGATAGAGGTTACTTTTCTTTAGAAACTTTCACATTATTAATGGTTTTAAAAGTTAAATACCCTGATAGAATTACTATGGTTAGAGGTAATCACGAATCAAGACAAATTACTCAAGTTTATGGTTTTTACGAAGAATGTTTAACAAAATATGGTTCAACAACTGTTTGGAAATATTGTTGTCAAGTTTTTGACTTTTTAACTTTAGCTGCAATCATCGATGGTACCGTTTTATGTGTTCATGGTGGATTATCTCCAGAAATTAGAATGATGGATCAAATTAGAGTTTTAAGTAGAGCTCAAGAAGTTCCTCATGAAGGTGGATTCTGTGATTTAGTTTGGAGTGACCCTGATAATGTCGATACTTGGGCCGTTAGTCCTAGAGGTGCCGGTTGGTTATTTGGTGCTAAAGTTAGTAGAGAATTTAATCATATAAATAATTTAAGTTTAATTGCAAGAGCCCATCAATTAGTAATGGAAGGTTTCCGTTATCATTTCAAAGATAAAGATGTTGTAACAGTTTGGTCAGCTCCAAATTATTGTTATAGATGTGGTAATGTTGCCAGTGTTATGCAAATAAATGAAAATTTAGAACCTGATTTTAAAATATTCTCAGCTGTACAAGATGGTGATATAACAACAAAAGCTAATAATAGCAAACAAAATAGAAGTGATTATTTCTTATAAGATTTATGACAAGGACACATGAATAAAACAACAAATGAACAACCCCTCACACTTAAGGAATGAAATATAAAAATTTAATTTTAATTAGTATATTCAATATTTAAAAATGATAGAAATATCGAATGATATTAAATTAACGCATATAGATAATGATGATGAATGTTTGTATACTACATTTATTTAATAATTAATGTTTATGATTAGTAAACTTTCTTTATCTTCTAAATTAAATAAGCTCTACAATTACAAAAGAGATTAGAGAATTTTATTAAAAAAAAATTCTTACATTCACGTTCCTATTATTATATTCTTCTATTGATAGCCTTGACCATCAATTATTTGTCCTTGATTTTGTTGAGGATCACTTAAGTGATGCATTAAGGGAGTTGGATTTGATATTTCATGAAACCATGGGTGTTGTAACGCCTGTCTTGCAGTAATTCTTGACTCTGGTCTCATTTGTAATAAACTATTCAATAAATTTAATCCCATATTATCTAAATTTGGAATCAATAATCTTAAATCTTGAGGGACAAATATTTGCCAATTATTCTTAAAATTAGGGTAAGATGAAACTCCTGGCCAAGTTCTTTCATTTGGTGTTCCCATCAATCTAAAAATTTTTAACAATTGATCATCATTAGCACTTCCTGGGAACAATGGTTTACCAGTACACATTTCAGCGAAAATACAACCAGCAGACCATATATCAATTGAGGTAGTATAGGCTCTTGAACCTAATAAAACATCTGGTGCTCTATACCATAATGTAACGACTTCATTAGAGAAAGTATTGAAAGGAATACCATAAGCTCTAGCCAAACCAAAATCCCCTAATTTTAGTTCACCTTTAGTACTAATTAAAAGATTTTGAGGTTTTAAATCACGATGTAAGACTCTATTATCATGACAAAACATTATACCTTTCAATAATTGAAACATAAAAGATTTGACGATCTTCAAATCTAAAGCACCTTGATTACCGTGGATTTCCATATATTGTTTCAAATCTTTATCCATGAATTGGAAAACTAAAGTCAATTTGTTTTCAGTATGGATAACATCGTATAAAGGGACTATATTTTCACAATCTAATTCCTTCATCAAGGAGATTTCTCTAATGGCAGTGGATGGTGTCCCCTCTTCTGAATCCAAATTAATTTCTTTCAATGCAACCAATGCACCCGTATTACGGTTTCTCCCTTTATAGACAGTAGCATAAGTACCTTCACCAAGTTTTTCAAGTTGTTGAAATCTTATCTGTTAGTAATTTACTCATCCAATTGAAGCGCATAGAACAATCCTATTCGCTCAAACATTCTCCACAACAAAGCAATACCCCAAAGACGCCATTATGTGGATGATAATTATACTTACTGTGAAGATGATCCAACCATTTCACCTTTCGACAGTTCTCGTTTTTCGTACTGTTGATGCGAAAGAAATGCGTACTACCAAATAAAATGAACCCGTTTTAGTACTGGAGTAAGAACTTGAAGCAAAGTCGGGGCGAGTTTGTTGGAGTGGTAAATGGCACTGGAATACAGTAATTCGTGGTTGAAAGAAGTGGGAAAAAGGAGTAAAAACAAGTGAACAAAAATGAATTTAACGGACTCTATTGGTGAATATCAAGTAATTTGCAGCCTTTTGATTATTAAACTAAAATTATAAATCATCCAGACTTATAATGGACTACTTTGATTAAAATGATGGTTAGAGAACAACTACTATATTTACGACTCAGAAATGACTCTAAATATGTATATGTGAATCTGTATATACCTCTTGTCTATAGTTTTCTTGGGTGATTTAAATGAATTCTATTAGTGACCCTTAGGTGATTGTTAGTGATCTCTAGGTGGTTGTTTCATTAAATTTATTGAATTTTCAACCCAAGCATCTCCACCGCCTTCTTTAGCTAAAATATCCTCCACTCTGGCATTGAAGTCGGCCTCGGTGTCATCCTTGTACTTGGAATGTTTGTCAAATCCAATTATGGCTGCGTTTCTGGTACTAGGTATTCTTAAATACTCTTTCTCAGCTATCCACCCAGTAAATTTCGTCAAATCTTCAACATGGTCAACGAGTGCCGCATATGTAGATAAGTTTCCATTTGAACTTGGTGGTATTGGATGACTAGACATCCTCTTACTTGAATATCTCTTTCTGCTACCTGATAACGCATGGGAACAACATGGAATTACCATGAAAGGGTACCCCAAGAGAGGTATCCAACACGTTAACTCATCGGAGTGATTTCCAATAATAAAGGTATTGGAACTCAATCCTTCTGTAGTGAAGACAAAGTCTGATTTAAGAAGCTTCAGTGATGAATGATATGTCATCAATGTAGCATCATTTATATCTGGGATTTGGAAATACTTCTCTTTGTTATCGTTCGACTTCAATAATATTGAAGGTATTACTATTTTTTCAATCAATTGTGACTTTGTTTCTTCAGGATAAGCATCCCAAGACTTCCTTTTTCTGGCATCTATACCTCTCCCCTTGTATCCTTCCATATGTAAAATATACACCAATAAGCCATTACCACAGCCCAAATCTAAGAAGTCAAACTCTTTACCGTTATATTTCAAGTTCCAGAGCTCTATTAAGAAAGCTGCTATTGCAAGATCTTCGAAAACATGCTTTTTTGGATCAGTCTTTTCCATCCAAGAATTCACCAATTGTGATGAATATTTCTTCTTCAAGCTGATGTACCTATTTTGAAATGCTTCCTTAGGGACAATCAAATCATGATAAACTCTCTTCTCGTAACCGTCTTTAGTTCCTTGTGAATGTTTGGTAGAGGTTTGAATCAATCTTTGAGCAATCCTTATAGACCTGTCATTAGGGTCAAGCTGTCTCAAGTTGTGAGCTTGTGTAGGGTCTGTGTAATTATATGGTAAGTAGTGAATAGATAATTTTCCTTGATGATATAAAATTGCAATTCCATAAACTGTAGGTAAATAAAATGGAGTTTCGGATTCTTCTTTGATATGTGGAATATACACAACTAGTATGGAGTCAGTGTCTTTGCATGATAGTATCACAGATGTTTGGTTAATGATATAGTCCTTGAACGGATTTCTTGGGATAATTCTTCTTACAATTTCAGATTTAGGTGTAAATTTGATTTTGCTTTCATCCAAAGGGATATCTCTCAAATCTACGTTATCATAGTATCTGTATAACACCTCATCATCGGAGTTCTGACCTGGGAATGTTGGTAGGGTTTTTATGTTCTTGCTTACGAACTTGGTATCACCTTTAGTAGGATCAAATAAATTTTCAATCAAAATATCAGCTCTCATAATGACAGTTGAATTGATATTGGGCTCTCTGATAATGTTAGCCATAGCACTTTCATAGTGACTAGCACTGAAGTCTACTGAAGTCTCGTATATGGGCACCCATGGAGATCCAAGGATAGACTCCTGGTCAATAATCAAATCTGCTTTGAATTGAGTCTTCTTCTTCATAGTTAATTTTTCTCATCGCATAACTCAAATCTTATATTGCATCACTAACATTGAAGAATTATACTGAGCTTAGTTAATAGTAGAGACTAGAATAAAGACAAGAGTGTATATCAGGATATTTCTCTGTGTATCCATATATTTCCATATTCATAATTCATAAATCGATAAAAAATGCTTCATTAACTTCAGAAAATTTATGCTTCTTATAGCAATAATGGCATTTAAATACTTCTGAACCCTTTCTTGATAACTGCCAAACACTCTCCTTTAAAGCAACATGATGGCAGTATTTCAAGACCACCACTGGGTTGTGTATGGTTTTGATGAGTTCTCTCTTCTTTTCAAGATCCAATTTAGGTCTCTTTGGTTTACTTTCGTCTTGCTCCATATCATCAATTGTCAAAGGTATTAATTGTTCTTTTGAAACTGGGCAGATGAATATAGGATGGTATTTAAATAAAAACCTATTAACATCCGATAATTGGAATGGTAAATCAAAAGTATAAGGGGCAACAATATTCCAATTAGAAATGACTTCTTCTGATTGATTTTCTTTCAAGAAATCCAAATTAGGACGTTCTTCACCTCCCATAGACATACTTACCCTACTCAACTTACGCTGGATCCTGTTATACTTGTAGAAACTTGGCAAGTTGATGAAACCTGCCAATATACCTTGGAACAATGAAGAATCATTGGATAATTTCATATCTTTACAATAATATGAGATGAATTCATTAGATAAGTTTTGAAAAATGAACTGAGTGTTGTAAATATCTTCAAAGTTTTCTAAGATGTCTTGTACGAATTTAGACTCTGATCTCTTATTTTGTGGGAATAATTCTCTTTCTCTGCTGAAAGAAAGTTTCATCTTGCTTGAGAATTCGGAAAGTAAGTTTATTATATTTTTTCTTGCATAATCATCTGGATTAGCAGCTTCGAAATCTTCCAGGGTTTTGAAAAGTAATAAAGACATCAAAGGTGCCAATTCATGCAAATAATTTGAAAAAAACTTGGGGAAATTCTCTTTTGAGTATAAATATGCTTCTAATGCACTATCTATTGTGAATTTTTCATTAGAACCATTTCCATTCAAAAGAAGGGTAAATTTCAACATATGGAATTTGAATTCAATTTCTTCAAACCTGAGTATTTTAACTTCCTTGGTCAAACCTCCATTAACTCTTACATTTTCATTATACTTATCTTTGAACCATTGTAGAGCTTTGGTTAGGTCGTGGTTGACGACGATGTCATTGACTATTTCATTCAAGTATTTGAATTGGTCTAAAAGTTTATTATCTATTCTGAAATTATTGAAGCCTAAAGAATTGTCATCTTTTGGTTTCCAATCGTCCAACATGTCCTTTATTATATCACTCTGGCCGATTTTGAGTAAATGAAGTATGATTGCTTTGGTGAGTTCTTGATGGTTCTCATTTTTGACTTCCTTTAGGGCCAATTCTTCAGTACTGAGTCCTGGATCAGATTTCATATATTCAAGGGGTATACTATCGACATTCAAAGGGTATGTGTATGCATGATCGATATCGATACCATAATGTGGATTTGTCAAAATATTCTTTTGGAATTTGTTTATATGGGTATTATAGCCTTTAAGGGATCCAATTGACGTTTTGTACCAGCCATCAATGTCAAGATTGATCTCTACCTGCTTGGGAGTGATATCCTGATCTTCTTCAGCAACGGCATTGGCAAGTTCAGATTCGATTTTTTTCAAGTCAGTTAAAAACTCATCAGATTTGGATAACAAATTGTTTAGATTGGACTCTCCAGCGTCGGTGAAGGTACCTAATTCCTTCGTTAAGTTATCCAAAAGAGTTGTCATCCTTGATATAATTATAGTGCGACTAAAGGAATTATAACAAGATGGAGATGGAAATAGAGAATGGTACAGAGAGGAGCGCTAATACTGATATATAAGAGGAATAATGGGGGATAGTGTAATCTTATATCATTAAAGATGCTATATATCTAAATAGTCAGCTTTTACTAGAAGTTCTAATGCCAAATGAGTAGGAATATTGAATTCAGGTATATTACCAGTTTCAGCTTGTTCTTTATATTTATGATGATAATAAAGATACTCCACAACACATTCCAAGATATCTCCATCCATATCCAAGTTGATCTTCCCGGTCTTACTCTCTTCGAATCCCTGGGTGTTTTTTAACACTGACGATATGGATGCTATCTCTTTTGATATTATAAACTTATGTCCGTCACTTGAAACCAACGTTACGAATTCCTCCTTTTCTGACATTTTCCTCTCTCTTGAACTGCTCTTTTACTATTATTTGCTCTATTGTACCTTCCTATATTCCTTAAGGCACTCCTTCAAACTGGCGCTATAGTCTAATTGATCTAATATATATTAAGAGAAAGTTCGCGCTTGGAAGAAAACGATATCATTATCATTAATGACATCGAATCCAAGCTTAAGCTGGCAGAAGATCCAAGATGTATATTACAGTTTGAGGCCGTGCTACGAGACATTGAACTGGTCCATAAGCAGTTTGCATGCTGATTACAAAGTTAGAATCTCGACCTATGCTACATTGGTTGCATTATCCTCCAAGCTGGCGCCTAATCCTAGTCTTATCGAAGTCTACACCGTCAGTGGAAACAAGGTCTGGTCCATTATTTTCAACAGCACTCACGCTGAGCACATCGTTGACTATGAATTCATGAATGAAGACCTCTATGTGGTCCTCAATACAGAGAAATATAGACATTATAGGGACTTCAAGGGCAATTTCAACGAATATTCCTATACCAAAGGATTGATCACTTTGGACAATTTCGGTGATTCAAATTTATTGGTCTCTAGAACCTCCAGAAATAGTGATGTGAATGACCAACAAAGGCCTCAAGTTATCACGAACCTTGAAAATAACGAATCTGAAGAGATTTTTCAGGTCTTAGAAACTCGTATCTGGGGTCAATTTATGTTTCTACACTTATCCAATAGATTCATTATTGTAGACTTGATAAATCATAAAAACTATCAAGTTCCCTTATCTGAGTACTCCGCAAAGAAAATACATAACTTAAGTTTAGTCAAGTTGAAAGGTAACGAATTATCTATTGTCATCTGTTATGATAACACCGCTGTTTCTTTGAATATTGATATAAGCTCCTCCAGTTTTGAAGTCATTGATCATGGTTTGACTGATGGTCCTTTTACTATGGTCACCGCTTCTCCAAAGGGTGATTTGATTGCCCTTCTCAATCCTGAAGCTTCCACTATATTCGTCATCAATAACACTTTCACTCAAGTTTTGTTAGAATACGATACTTCCAATGACTCTAGTTTACCATACCAAATTGAGTGGTGCGGGAATGATGCTATTGTGCTCTCTTTGAGAGATGAAATCAAATTGCTAGGTCCCAATCAAGCTTCTATTTCTTTCTTCTACGACGTCATAGACGAAGATTTGGATTTTGATGCAGTATTGAAAGGTAACGGTACCGATGAATTATCTTTTACCATTGCTGTGATGAAAAAAGAACCTGATGGTCTTAAAATCTTAACCACTAATAAACTAGAATTCTTATCTAGAGTACCGTCACCTAGCGTTAATTTATACAGAATTGGTTCATCACATCCAAGTGCCATTTTATTGGACTCAATTGAGAAACTCGCTTCTCATTCATCAAAAGCTGATGCAAACATAAATCTCTTGAAATCGGATCAACTGCTAATAAAGGCTATCAATGAAAGTCTTGAAGCTGCATTATATGAGTTTAATCCTTATTGGCAGAAAAAGATTCTACTGTCAGTATCCTTTGGTAAAGCATATAGTGACACATTCTACGATGCTGAAAAGTATTTGACTGTCGTAAGTACTTTGAAAGTTTTGAACCAATTAAGGGCATCAGATATTTCCATTTTCTTAACTTCGAGTGAGATTGAAATGGTAGGTTGGTCTACAATAATTGAAATGTTATTGAAAAGAGATCAATACCTACTAGCAATAAAAATATTGGAACTCTTAAACTTAGAATATTTGAAGGATAAGGTTTTCATACACTGGTGCTGTTACAAAATAAAGAAAGAAGTTGATTTAGAAGATATCGATTTATTTAATATTATCTCCAGAAAGCTTTTCTCGGCCAGATCACATATTGATGACTCGCCTTTAGTGAATTATTTATCTGTTGCAGACATTTCAGCTGCAGCTTACGAAGAAGGAAGGATTGACCTTTGTAAATTGCTTATTAACTTAGAACCATCCATAACAAATAAAATTGAACAATATTTAAAATATGAAGAATTAGAATTAGCATTAATCAAATCATTCCAATCTGGAGAATATGATTTAGCGAAGTTAATCCTAATGCATCTCCATGACACATTATCAATTTCCCAGTTCTTCAAGATACTTCATCAAAATGAACATAAGACCATCGCAGACACATTTTCAGTATCAACTAAGATTAATGGGAATAGTCTAAAAGAGGATAGTGGTTTATTTGTGAGCGGTGATTTAGTTGAGCACTTTTGGGTTGAGGGAATTGGTAGAAGCAATCCAGAAATGTTGGATAAGTACTATAAACAAGAGGATATGAGGGTTGAGCTGATGCTTAATAAGTTTGATCTATTCTTAGGTGATTTCCATGACAACTTGAAAGAAGACAAACCGGTAAGTGAAACATTTTTCGATGAATATAAAATACATTTACAAAAGTTGCAGAGTCAATTGGGTGATAGAAGGAATTCGAAGTATTACAAAATGGAAATTGACTTGCTTGAATTGAAAAAAAAGATGTCAGAAACATATCAAAAAGATTTCTTGAATTGTACCTCTTTGACAAAAGTTCTTGTACAATTGATAGAAATGAATCAAGTGAAACAAGCATTACGTGTTGTGAAGGAATTTAAAACTCCAATTTCTAAATTTTGGTACTTAATTTTGGAAACTTATGCTAAGAATAATGAATTTGAAAGATTACATCAATTTATATTATCATCAACCAATGATAAACATAACTTGAAATCACCTATAGACTTCCAAGATATAGTGGACACATGCATTGCTTATAAAGGTCCCGCAGAGTATATCAGCATTTACATAGAAAATTGCAAGGATATACATTATTCAGAAAAGATTGAATTATACATAAAGAATAATGATTTGATTCTGGCTGCCAATGAGGCATATTACTACAAAGATATCGACTTCTTAAGATCCATTTTAGAAAGGGCAAAGAAGTTTGCAAATGATTCCACTATAGAGTCGATCCAGAGCTCAATTACTAAATTGGGATATTAATATTAATCATAAATCATAAATAAATGGCATTACTTCTTTCTAAAGATTCCATCTCTGACTGTTCCACAACTACGACCCTCTTCACCTGTGAGCCAAGCTGGGATATTCGACGGATTGACAATCATTTGGTCATCATCGGTGGTTCTAATGGATAGTTCATGTAATCCAGCGAATACATCGCTACCATTAAGTTTTAGGGTTATGTTTGAGTAATTTTCACCTTCAATCTTTTCCTCTAATTTGAATTCAGCACTTTGTATAGGAGCTAGAGAGCTGAATTCATTCTTTGATATGATTCCTTCATCGTCATCGTCATTTTCTCTAATGAGAGTTGTGTGTTTCCTCTTTTTCCTTTTGGGAGATTCATTAAACAATATTTCTGATTTAACCTTCCCGTCTTCATAGCCTTTGAATCTCCTATTAGCTATCCTTTTCAATCTATCCAATGGTTCTATTTCGTTTTCTTTATTTTCAACTGAAGAAAACAGCTTGTGAGAGTCGATATCACCTAGAGGTGATAAATCGATGGTTGAATCAGCATATGGAGTCCATGCACCTAGACTATTTGCAAATCTTGTATTACCATGAAGTATGTGCATTGCCTCTAAAGACTTAACTGGTTTTTGATGACGATCAGTATGGATTTGAAGCAAATTATTAGGTCTTTGAGGAATATTTCTTTCTACAACCTGAAGTACTATATCACTAACCATATCGTTTCCCGGCGAATGAATAATGTAGGGAGATCCCAATGGAATAGCAATGAAAAAAGCTCTATTGGAGGAAATATGAGGTCTGTTGGAAGTAGCAGCGGTAGTAACGTTTTGAAGATCAAAAACTTGGACTCTGATGATAATCAAAGGTAATCTGGGATGTCTACAGACGTAAATATGGGTCATAAACATGAAATTCAAATCTCTGGCTAACATTTCAAGAAACTGCTTTGGATTTAAATTCAACGGGACCTCTTTATTATGAGAATCTTTGACAATCGACAGAACCCATGAATATGAATTGGGTTTATCTACAATGAGCTGGCAGTCTATCTGAGACAACTGGAGTAAATTCAAGCCATTGGACCAATACTCGAGCAAAACCTTATCGATGATTTTCCGTTTAGGTGTCTTATCGTCCCTGAACTTGGACGCCTCAACCAAAACCACCTTGTTCCATTGACGTTGATGGAGGTTGTTTTCGTTCAAATGAGGTTGGGTATTAATGTATTTGGGCCATTTGTTGACCAATTCCACTAGAACTTGTCTTGGAAGACGGACCAAAATGTTCACTAGCACATTCGTCGCCAACACGGGCGTATACGTATTGGGTAAGACGTTCTTTGTGTACTTATCTGCCATCATCTACTATCGAGTCTCGTTATAGTTTAGTTTTGTTTATCGATCTGAAGATGCGGGTAATCTCAAATTTGGTGATTCTAAAATTTTTCAGAAGAGAAGAGCATCGCATTAAATATTATAAGAGTTATGTCAGAAACCGAAGTTAAAGAGACTCAAGTTAAGACAGAGGTCCAGACAGACACCAAGAAGTCTACAGGAGGTAAAACAGGTGATGACGGGTTGGACAGAAAAACATTGTTCGTTCGTTCCATACCGTTTGAGGCTACTTCAGAAGAATTATCAGAATATTTTTCTCAATTCGTACCAGTTAAACATGCAGTTATAGTCACTGACAATGACCAAAAATCAAGAGGATTTGGGTTTGTATCTTTCACAGAAGAGGATGATACTTTGAGTGCTTTGGTTGAAGCCAAAAAGACCAAATTTAAGGGAAGATTATTAAGAGTTGATGTTGCTAAGAGAAGAGATCGTAAACCTGATTCAACTGCCGTCAAGCAAGAAATAGCACCAATCGAGAAAAGAAGAGCTAGATTGATTGTTAGAAACTTACCTTGGTCATGTAAGAAACCAGAAACCTTGAGAAATTTATTTAGTAAGTATGGTGCTGTCTTTGATGCATATATTCCTAAAAAGAAAAATGGTCAAATGTTAGGGTTTGCTTTCGTTGTCATGAAAAAGAAATCTGCCGCCGACAGAGCTGTTAAAGAATCAAGTGGTTTGAAAATCGATGGTAGAGAAGTCGCTGTCGATTTAGCTATTGAAAAATCCAAATGGGAACAAGTTCGTGAAGACCAAGATGAAGAAAGTGACGAAGATGATGATGATGAAGAGGAGGAGGAAGAAGAGGAAGAAGAAGGTGATGATATGCAAATTGATGAATCTATAGATGAAGACCTTAATAAAGAAGATAGTGACGAAGATAGTGACGACAATGATGAAGATGACGATGAGAGTGATGAAATTGAAGATCAAACTGCTAACGAAACTAACGAAAAACCTAAACCTAAAAATAAACAAGAAGCATATTCTATTTTCATTAGAAATATACCGTATGATACTACCAGTGAATCATTGAAATCCCATTTCCAAAAATTCGGTCCTGTCAAGTATGCATTACCAGTAGTTGATAAACAAACTGGTATTGCCAAAGGATCAGCATTCGTTGCATTCATAAAAGAAAACTCATATACAAAATGTTTAGAAAACGCACCAAAAGTTGATAACACAACATTATTAATCTCAGATGATGTTTCTCCGGAATATGTTTTCGAAGGAAGAGTTTTGAATATTTCAAGTGCAGTTGATAGAAACTCTGCAAACAAATTAGCTGAACGTAATTCTGAAAAAAGAAAGGAAGCTATGGGTAAAGAAATAGGTGATAAGGATAAAAGAAACTTATTCTTGTTGAATGAAGGAAGAATCACTGAAAATTCTAAGTTGGCTAGTTTTATCACTAAGACCGATATGGAATTAAGAGAAAAATCATTCAGATTAAGACAACAACAATTAAATAAGAACCCCTCATTACATTTATCATTAACTAGATTGGCAGTTAGAAATTTACCAAGAGCTATGAATTCAAAGGCATTAAAAGCTTTAGGGCGTAAAGCAGTTGTTCAATTTGCAACTGACGTTAAAAATGAAATTAGACAGCCATTATCGAAGGAAGAAGTTAGTAGGTCAATTGAATTCAAACATGAATCTAAAGATTTACAAGATTTGAAATCGAAGAAGTCAAAGCATGCGGGTGTTGTTAAACAAGCTAAAGTTATTAATGAGGTTAAAGGATCAGGAGAAACAGGTAGAAGTAGAGGGTATGGTTTTATTGAGTTCAGAGATCATAAGGCAGCCTTGATGGGATTAAGATGGTTAAATGCACATGAAGTTTCAGTTGAAGAAATCTTAGAAGGATTAACAGAGGAGGAAAAGAAATTAGCTGAGTTAACTGGGTTGAATAAAAGAAGATTGATTGTTGAGTTTGCAATTGAAAATGCTCAAGTTGTTAAGAGAAGAAACGATAAAGTATTCCAAGCTAGAGCTAACAAGAAACGTAGTTTTGATGATACTGAAGAGAAGCCAGATAGAAAGGATAACAAAAAACATAAACCTAATAAAAAGGGTAATATGAGGAAAGGTAATATGAATAAGGGTAATATGAATAAAGGACCTAAACAGGAAAAACCAAAAGAACAAGCAAAACCATCTACTGAAGATAATATTAAAAGAATCATTGGTAAGAAAAGAAAACAAAGAAAGAATAAGAAATAGTCATATATACTTAAAGAAATAGTCATATATACTTAAAGAAATAGTCATGTATACTTAAAAAGATAATCATATATAGAAATCAGTATATACTGAGGTATAACTTGACTCTCTTACTAAAAATTACTCAAAATTACTCAAAAAAAGTTCTGGATTTCACAGAGTACTCTCTTACCAGTATAAACTCTCCCCTAAAATTATATATATCCCCCAAACTGCATCATCAGTTGCTCCTTCTTCATGTTTTACCATCATTTCTCTGTTTGTAACACAAAATCATTCTTTATTAGGATTTTGTTTGATGATTGAGAAGTCGCGATGTCGGCGACACTCGATATGCGTATTTTCCATTAATATAAAACTTCCATCGCAAAGAAAGAAAATATTTGTCCAAGACAGTAAATTGATTGGCACAAACCAGAGAGATTGGAAGCAGTAGGAGAAAGTTTACGCTAGAGCTTCAGATAAAAAAGAAGAATCTGAAGAATATAAGAACAGACGGTTTTTTCTGGGTTATTATTACAGTTATTTTGGTGTATTTTTTTGCAATTACCGCTGATTTGACCATATTGGAACAATTGAACAATATATATTGAAGAACATACTGGAAGTCCCAGCTAGATAAATACGCTAATATGGTTTTGTATAAGCGGAAACAGGTGGAGATCACTGCTCCCCCCGCCATCCCTGATGATATGAATACTGAAGTTTTCCTTATTCCTCAAACAAGTGAATGGTTTATCGATTACGAAAAGTACCTTGAACGTATGGACTATTACAACAAGAAGAAATTTGTCTGTGAAATCACTGGTAACTCCTGCTTGACCTTTTTCGAGGCCTTGGAAAGTGAAATCAAAGAAATCAAAGACGTCGAAAACAATTTCCCTGATGCATTGAAAATTCACATCTTACGTTACTTACAATTCAACAGAATCACCAGATTAGACTTGTTGGTCGATAATGTTTATCTGAAATTTAAAAATAACTATTTCCCTGGTGAATCAGTATTGTTGAAAGGCTTTCCCAATGACTCTAACTCCGGTGACTTAGTTAATATCAAACAAGAAGGTGTGATTCGTGAAAAAGTCGAAATGGCTGATAGGCCTACTTCTTACTTGGTAGTAAGATCTTCAGATCAAAAACAGGGCATCGTCACTAACGATAAATTATCAAGAGACCGTAATCATTTCACAAAATACCTCGTAAAGACTTTTATAAAATTATCAATGACAAGATCCCATAAAATTGGTGCTCCATGGGTTTTAAAAGATAGATTTGCTAAAAAATATAATATTTCTCAAGAGTATCCTCCAGATTTGAAACAATTCGAAACCACAACAAACACTCAAGAAGACTTGGATCCAAATGTCATTCGTCATTTTGCAACTCCTGAACCTTTCAATGAAGCTAAATCAAATGCTTCAAAAGAAAATAATAGAAAAGTAGTACCTGTTAAAAAGGCTACATTACCTATTCCTTTACAATTATCAACAGAGTCGACTGATGTAACACCTAATTCCTTAAACATCAATAACATGATAGATACTAATGTTGAAAAACCAAAGAGATCATTAAAAAAATTTAATCCTCATTATTTACCATTCCCCTTGAGGCAAAGAACTGGATTTGCTGAAGAAGCTGTAGATGCTGATAAACCAAGTGCAAGTACAGTATTGCTGAGTTTGGGTATTTCTCATGCCAAAAGGAATATGGACAGTGATTTGAATATCAAGTTCGATATCCAGAATTCAAGACCAGTAGGAAATAAACTTCAATTGCCTAAAAATGCCGATGAAATGAATAAAGAGTTAATAGAAAAGATTGATAAAAAGCTCAAATTACAAGCTGAAGCTGCATTGAAAGCTGAAAAAGAAGCCATTGTAAAGGTAAAAGAGGAAGTGAAAGAAGAAGAACCTCGTACCAGAACTCGCTCATCTAGAAAAGCAATGGATGTCGAAACCGATGTTCAACCTCAAGGAAGAATAACAAGAGCTAGAGGTGTAAAAAAGGAAGTTGATGAAGAACCTGATACTAGAAGAACAAGAAGATCCAGAGCAAGGAAGGATGAAGATGATATGGAGGTTGAGTCTGAAACCACTACCGAACAAGAAAGAATCAGTATTGACATCGATGATGAAGACGATGACGATGAAAATAATGATGATGATGATAATGATTTCTTAGGCGATGATTTGTTGGTCATTGATAAAGAACCTTTAAAATCTGCCAATTTGATAAACATTGAAGATGCTTTAGAATCGTGGATGTTTATTAATATTTATCACAATGTATTAAAAATTGACACTTTCACTTTCGATGATTATTTATATGCGATGGGGTGGAACGAGGATCAGTATAATGAATATGGTAGATGTGAATTATTGGATGAAATTTGGTGTAGCGTTTTGGGAGCCATTGTCTCCAATGAGATTCCAAAGTCTGAAGATATTAAGAACTTCAAAACCAAAGGAGAAATTTTCAAGTTGCAGATAAAAATACCATCCAAAGTATCTTATTTGAATCCAAAAACTGAGGATGAAGAATTAGTCAATGGTTCAGAAAGTGATAATGAAGAAAAGACTTTAGCTAGTGATGACGAGGAATCTGATTCTGACAATAATAGCAAGAAGAGAGTCAAGAAAGAAAATGTAACCAATGGTAATTCTGATATCAAGGAAGATAATGACGATGATGGTGATGAGGCTGATAATGAAGAAGGTGATGTTGACGAAGAAGATGATGATGATGATGAGAATGACAGTAAATTGGATATGGAACTTGATGATGACAGAGAACATAATGCCTATCAAATTATGAATCACAGAGGTACATTCTGGCATGATAGATTACGCAAACGTAATTTTAGGGACGGAAACTGGCAAACTATAGTGTTGGGAGTCTTGTCATTGGTAGAAGAAATTGAAAAATATAAACCAATTGTTGAAAAGGTTTATAAGCTATTGGCACCACTTGACTTACCACCCACTGCAACTACTGCTCTAGATCAATTTTATTCAAGAATGGACATCAATTTGAGATTCTCCACCTTGAATGTGTTGTGTCAATTGTTGAGTACAAGCGATATGATCAGAAAATATATCGAATTTGGCTTATCTGAGAGTTCGAAATTAAGAAAGGACAGATTAGATGTAATGAAGGAAGAAAGATCTGCCGCTGACCAGGCAAAGGTTGTGTATGAAGCAGCTGCTATGTTAATTATCAAATCTACTAATGTTGGTGCTGAAGCTGAAGAATATTTAAGGAAGAAAATTAAAATTAACTACAATCAGTTTGAAATGAATGACGAAGAAAAAGAGTTTTCTACTAAAAGTTCTGAATTTATATCATTATGGGAGAAGCGTAATCAATATCTTACAGAATATATCAAATTTAGAGACCAAAGAAAAACTATTGAAATGAAACTTGCCGAGTATGACTGTCAAAGGTTAAGATGTCTTGGAAAAGACAGAATGTTCAATAGATATTGGTGGTTTGAGAATAACGGTTTACCAACCATGCATGGTAATGCGGGAGATGACGATAACGAAGAGGACCCTGCCGCTACCAGAGAAGATGATGACGAATCAAGTGATGAAGCGTCAGATGAAACATATCTTATGGGAAGATTATGGGTTCAAGGTCCTTCTAATGATGATATTAATATTCATTTACATACCGGTGCTTTCAATGGTTTCGAAACTGAAGGATCAAAGGTAGAGGTAGATAAACAAGTTTCAATTGATGATCCTAATCTAAAGGAACTTTATTTCAACAATTTGCCTGAAAGTTTTAGAACATTAGCGGTTCAAAATTTTGGCTTAAAATTTGAAAATCAAACTATTCTGAAAATCAATAATGGACAAGATTTCCCCATAATAAATAAATTTGGTGAAATCACTAGCGATGAAATTGTTCCTTTCTTGCAACCAGTTGAAAGAAAATTAATTGAAGAGTGTCCTGATCCTTTGTTTTGTGGAAAAAATTGGAGATATTATGATAAGAAGGAAGACATATTAAGGCTTATCAGATGGCTAAATCCATATGGTTTCAGAGAATCTCAATTAAAGAAATCTTTAATTGCTGCTAAGGATGCAATTATACATAGCATTGATGCTAGAAACAAGGCATTTACTAATTTAGAAAGAATAGAACAGCAAAATAAGTTAAGAAGCCAAATTGATGAGATTGGTTATAGATTGGCAAATTATGTTGAACAATCTGAAATCAGTGAAGAGGATGATGACGACGTAGAAGTCAGGAACGGTAGAAAGAGAACCTTAAGGACTAAAACCCCATCAGCCAAACGTCAACGTAAATCATTTGACGAAGTTATGAAGGAAGGTACGAAAGCAGAATTAGAAGATCTAAAGGAGGAATTGACTACACAATATGAAGAGGTCTCTAAGCCTTTTGAATTTGTTAGAGCAACGCAGTGGGTCAATGGTTTTGCTGAAAATGAGTTTGGTAGAAGCTTGTATGATGGAGGTGATAAATTTAAAGCAAAAACAAAAAAGTAAATTATTTCAAAAGTGAGTAGAAAAGATCATAAATATGTATTATTAATGTACAATTATCATAAAATCATAGAATCAAATCAATTTCTTTGACGCTTATTAGCATTATAAGGCTCATTTGACTTTCGTTTCAATTCGGCCAACTCTTTCAATTTCATTTCTTTTTCCATTTGTTGCTTTTGTGCCTGTTGTTTCCGTAATTCATTTCTCTCTTTGAGTTCTATTCTTGCTTGTCTATCAGCATCATCCAAAGCACTCGTAAGTTGACTTAGCTTGTTAATATTCAATTCGGGCGTTTCATTGGTTGTGGAGTTTATCATTCTCTTATCAAGTGCAATAGTGAAACCCTGGTTATTCTTCCAGTTAGAAACCAAGCTGGGGATTTTCCATTTGGCTGCTTCTTCAGGGCTGACTTTGGGAGTATCAGTCTTTAAGATAGGAGGTGGTGGAGAAGGTTCTCTGTGTCTATTCTTCCTCAATTTATGTTTAGGAGGTAACATAGGATCCTCTTGATAATTTTTCACTTGGATGGTATGTGCTTGACTTCCACCTACGTCCGAAGTTGTGTAGTTGACATATTGATTATCTGGTTGCTTAACGTCCCCTAGTTTTTCTTGCATAATCTTGTTTATAACTTGTTTAGTTTCATCGATACAGTCTTGGACGGACTCGTCAGGACAGTTGTCCAAGGTAAATCTTGGGAAATGGTGTTTCAAGTTGGGATACCTCTGTTTCAAAGGAATGGTGTCTTCGTAGTCACTGTGAAACCTGCCCTTGGAATTGGCTGATGATATTGTAAGGTTGTAATTCAAGGTGCCATCTTCATTGAGGTAATATTTGGAAATCTTGCCAGAAGCAGCAGGCTTCTCCACAACAGAATGAGCCTTGGAGGTGGGTACCACAAGAGCATTGGACTGGGTCTTCTGTTGCAAAGGAATGGGCCTGGAATAGCTCGAATGCTTGGGCTTGGGAAGTAATGAGCTGAACATAAAGAGTCGATGAGGTAATGTTCGCGATTCAGATTTCTACTATCATCACATAAAGAATCTATATTCAAATATTTAGAAGAGACCCAACTTCTGACACAAGAAGAAGATGTTCTGGAAGATAGGGTTTGGTTTGGGGTGATCTCTGGCGTTTTCATCGACTTGAGCGGTGAAATTTAAGGGTTTTAAGCTAATAAAACCGATGAAAATTTCAAAAGCCCAATTTGCAACCTTCTGTTTATATTCAAGAGTGATCTTGGAAGGAATTTCAGTAGCTTTAGAATCCTTGTGTTCTTGCATGACATCAGGATGGTCTGTGATGATACCATATGCTGGAAGTTCTGAGATTCTACAAATCTTTTCGAAATAATCATATTGGTAAGTATTATTGACAGTCCAAGTGAATAATTTGATATTCTCCACTTTCAAGTATGGAATGAATTTGGTCAAGAAGTCAGTTGACCACGTCAGTAAATAAATAAGAGAAACCCCTGTGAATTTAAAAACCTTTCTCTCTTTACCGTAGACTTCATCAACATAGTGATTATAATTGATATAACTCATCGAGGTTCTCCAATTAGCGGAAATATGAAAGATATCGAATTTATTGGATGCCTTATGTTTTTCATACAAGTCTTGAAACCATTCATCTTGGTTTAAAATCTTGATGAAATCCAATTGCCAAATCCCAAATTGAAATTTTGATAACCAATAGTCCAAATCGTCTTTTAGTGAAAGGGCTTCTTTTATGATATACTTCATGACTACAGGACGGTTTGCAGTCTTGACGTCCAACATGATGGAACGTTTGATGGACAGACTGGTATCATACTTAAGGAACCAATTCAATAATTTTTTAAAAGTCAAAAGCTTTTCACCGGTGTCTTTATTGACCAAATCCTTCAAGTCATCGTAGCTGCAATCAGGAATATTCAAGTCAGCTTCTTCACCATCCGGATAAGTGTAGGTTCTTTTGGTGGAGGCATCGTGGGAGATAACTAGCACGTTATCGGTAGTCAAATATAAATCAGTTTCAAAGTTGGCTGCTTTAGTTTCAAAACATTTTCCAAAACCAAGAATGGTATTTTCAGGGTAGTCAGCTTTAAAACCCCTATGACCTGAGATAATCGGCAAAACACTATCCATTTTCACTAATGTTTCGCTATGAAGCTGATTTGTTCTGGGATATATGACGTTTATATATCTCTTTCACCTGCTATATATAGTAGTCCACCGTTTTAGCAAAGCTGTCGTGCAATTTTGTAACCTTAAATACCATATGGTGTTGCAGCACGTTCTGAAGGCTGCGAAAAAAAAAATGTGTCACTATGGAAACTGAACTATATACACTAACCAGATGGAATGTTTGTCCCGCTGTTTCATCATATGTAGCTCGAGGTGTTTAAAGCTGTGGGTGTTTTGGTTGTGGGTGTTGGCTTCCGAAGAAACGGGCGTTGAAAACACAGTATTTTGAGTTTCATGTTTTTGCTGCAAATTATAAATATTTAGCACATGCAGGAGAATTGCAGAAAGTTAAAAAGAGACTTGATGAGATGGGGGTAGGACCGAATGCTTTTACTACTACATAAGTAAGTTGACAAAAAGCTAAACGTTAAAGTATTTCCACATTGAGACCGTCCATAAGTCTAATTGTTGCGTTGGCTTGGATTTTAGGGGGGTATTCCAGCTTATTGATTATCGAACTAAAATTTTGACACATTCTTATTGTGATATACGAAGCTTCCGTCAAAGCAAATTGCTGACCTAAACAAATTCTAGGACCAGTTCCAAATGGAATGAAACTGGAACCTGGTTTAATGGTTTCCCATCTTTCTGGTATAAACTCATCAGTGTTTGGTCCAAAATCCGGTGTACGATGTAAACTAAAAATATTTAAAAGAATTGGAGTACCTTTAGGTATAAAGGTCGGTTCTTGACCAAATTCACCTCCACCTTTGGGTAATATAGTATTCTTTACAGAAACTCTAAAGTTTCTAGGCACTGGTGGATACAATCTCAACAGCTCATTAATACACCATTTTAAGTATGTGCATTTCTTAATCGACTCAAAGTTTATGGATTCTGTACCACGACCAAAATCTTTTATGACTTCATCTTTTAACTTTGCAAATATTTTGGGGTTTCTTGATAACTCATAAAAGAGGAAACTCAATAACGATGCCGTTGTTGATTTTCCTGCTAACATAATACTTAAAAGTTCGTCTTGTAAGATTTTCGGACTTCTAGTTACTTTCACTAATTCATAGAGAAAAATATACCCATTTGTCTTTTCATTCAATTCTTGAGGGGATAACTCCAATGCCTTCTTTACATATAATTTGGTGAAACTATGAATCTCTTTTATTGAATCTTGATACCACAGGGGATTATATAACCAATGAAGCTCGCCCAAAATGTGTTTGATGACATTGGCCCTCTGGAGCTTTTGGAACAGACTATTGAACCCATTATTTTGGAAAAACTTTTGACTTATTTCTGAATTGTTTGGCTTTAAGGAACATACACTCTCTCCAAACAAGAATTCAGTGCTTGCGTCGAGAGTCAATTTATTAAATAAATCTTGTAAATCTACTGTACCAGACAGATAGAAATGGTTCAAAGCATATTGGAAATGCTGATAATGGATTTCCAAGCTTCTTAATTGACTTATTTGATCTCTTGAAAACTGGGGTTTTAATAATGTTCTTGAATGTTTCCAACTTTCCCCTTCAGTTGCAAAAATCCCATCACCTAAAAGTGCTTGGAAAAGGGACCTTCTGACACCTATACCGTAATGTGAAGAATTTATTGAAAGAACTGTTTTAATGTTCTCTTTATTATTAGTACCAATGAAAGATTTGGCCAATAAGTATGAAATCAAGGTATTTGAACCTATTTGGTTATAATTTTCACATTCATTATAGAGAGAATGGCCAGTTTTCGAATTCTTGTATAATGTGAAAGGATTAAGGAATCTTTTATGTTTTATGGGTTTGCAGTTATTTTTATAAGTGAAATAGTAGTATTTTAAACTATCAAAGACCAAATATACTACTATAAATCCCAATACAGCTACAATCATATTCGCATCCATGTGGAGATTATACTTTTTTTTTCTGTTGCCTTTTTTTTTTTTGACATCTAAGAGTTGGAGCTCTGAAGAGCTCTTTAGAGCTCTTCAGAACTTCAAATAAAGAAAGCTAAAGAGATTGTGAATTTCTATAAAAGTCTAAAGGTGATGAAAGGTAAATCATGAACCGTTTCATAAGTATCTACACTTATTTTCGCAGCCTGTCATGCAGCCGTTCTAGAAGTGGGCCAAAGAGTCTTTTTCAAATGAAATGGTGGTTTTGTTAGTGATTCGAGGTCATTTGAATGAGTTTTGGAGTTATTTGGAGAGATCTTTCACCACTAATTAACCGAGAAAAATATCTTTTTATGATCATTTTTAGTTCATGAATGACTTTTCTTCTCCATGTATTGATTCAATTTTCCTAAACAGGACCACTTGTCCGAAAACGTTAAATTGAAATGAGTGTCGTGTTCTTTAATATTGTGTAAATACGGACAATGTCGTAGTATCTGGCGAAAAAAATTATCTGGCGAAAAAAATTAAAGATTTCACATAGTTAAGGAACAAAAACAGAACAATCTGAAAATTCAGACACGACATTCGCCTTAATGAAAAAATTCCGATGAGGGATTGTAGGAGGGATTGTGTACGACACAAGGCACGACATTAGATAATTATATTTTTTAACCTTCCCTGTAAGGCAAAGATAGCAACGTATTAAGAAAGATACCAAGAAGTAGATAAGAGGGGGAAAGGAAGTAGACAAAACTAAGGTACCATGAGGTGCAGTAGAGTACTAGAAGTATAGAAGTATAAAAGTTCTACAAGAACTAAAAGAACTGAAAGAAAGAAAAAAAAACGTGTAAGTTGAAATAAACTCAAAACCAATTCAGGTTCAGGTCCCACAGCCAATATTAGGAACAAGTGTATACATAAAAAAAAAGTATATATATAGAATATATACGAACTGTACATTGGACACGGCATTAGACATTGAAAATATAAAAACTCAAGATATTGCTAAAAATATTTTCTTATACTATACCATATCATAAATACCACTTGTTGGCATATAGTTTATAACTATAGAGGTTTATAACTATAGAGAAAGTCTAAATATAAGGATTAAGGTTAAGTTTTAGAATATGAGTGAATTTCCAAAAATTAGTAGTAATAGGTCTAGATCTACTTCTACAGTACAAGAGAAGAGACAATATAGTTATTCGATAAATTCAGTATGTTCTGAAGATGATAAGGAAAGATCCATAATTAATAAAAATAGAAAGTTGAGTGAAGTAGATTTGGAAAATCAACTCATTATTACTGCTGGTGGTAAAAGAGAAGATGTATTTTGGTTTTTCATGAAATTATTATTCTTAATGTTAATGGTTTTTGGTTCTGGTGTGTTAATTTTTTATGCCCTTTAATTTCCATTTATACTTAGAACGCAAATGAAATTGAATGAATTGAATGAAATTAAAAATAATTCAGACTTGAATACCCTAACAACATCAATAGTAACATTATCAATGATAGGCAGCCTGTCATTGATAATGTTACATAAAAGATGTTAGATTATTATACTATGAGACTCAAAAAATTTTTCACTCATATAATAATCTAAATGTACTTTACAATCATTTTTATAGAAGCCCCTTGATGGGGATGTATTATTGGGAATAAAATAAACCGGATTACTGTTTACATTAAACTCCGTTTGGATATTACTAATCTCTTATTGTATCGAAACTCTATCCTGGAATTATAAATATCTGTCAAACTATCTCAAACTTTATCAAATAGAACCACAACTCAACTAGAAAAAAAAAAGATGAAGGTATTTGTAAGCGGAGCAAGTGGATTTATTGCTCAACATATTATTAAACAATTGATTAAAAAAGAATATATTGTTGTTGGATCAGTTAGATCGGCTGAAAAAGGTGATAACTTAAAGAAAGATTTGAAATCTGAATTCAATAGTGATAACTTCACTTATGAGATTGTTGAGGATATTTCAGTTCAAGGTGCCTTTGATGAACCTTTAAGAAAACATCCAGATACTAAAGTCTTTTTACATACTGCTTCTCCTTTCCATTACAATGTCACTAATGTTGAAAAAGATTTATTGATTCCTGCTGTTGAAGGGACTAAAAATGTTTTAAAGTCAATTAAGCAATTTGCTCCTCAAATTTCAAGAGTCGTTGTTACTTCTTCTTGGGCCGCTGTCACTCAACCTGATGATCAATTGGACCATACTACCACTCTTGATGAGAATAGTTGGTATTCTACCACTTGGGAAGAATCTTTATCGAATCCCCAATTAGGTTATAGAGGTTCTAAAGTATTTGCAGAGAAAGCCGCATGGGAGTTTGTTAAGACTGAAAATCCAAACTTTTCATTAAATGTTGTTAATCCTTCATTGGTTTTTGGTCCTCAAGCTTTTGTATCAGGTATTAAGGATGTCTTGAATACTAGTTCAGAAGTTTTGAATAAGATTGTTAAAGCTGGTACTGATGAATCCGCTTTACCAAAAGCTTCTGGTGGTTATATCGATGTTAGAGATGTTGCTCATGCCCATCTTGCTGCTTTTGAACAAGATTTTATCAATACTAGACTCTTATTAATTGCTGGTAGATATGCTACTCAAGATGTTTTGGATATCATCAATGCTAAAATCCCCCAATTAAAGGGTAAGGTCGCCGTTGGTAAACCTGGTACTGGTAAAGATATTACAAGCAAATTACCTAAAATTGATAACAAAAAAACTTTATCTATCTTAGGTGACTTTATGTCTTTAGATCAAACTGTTGTTGACTCTATCAATCAAATTATAGATCAATAAACTTTTTTTTCTTCTTTCCCTATCATCTTTCTTCTTTCCTCTTTATCTCCTTTATCTTATTTGTTATTATTGGTGTACCGATGTATGTCTTTATCTCAATTAGTGGTGTACCGATGTGTCACTAAATAAAAAAATTAATTCCGCAAAAAAATACTTATGAAGCTTCAAAGACTCCAAAGAGTACGATTGAAAGAATTTAAAAGGTTCCAGAATGACTCAGCGTTAACGAGTCGATTCAAGGAGATTTTGGAGAATAAGATCTCCACCGATACCAACTTGGCCAATGAAATTGACCATAAATTAGGCGATAAGTTATCAGAAGAGAATCAGTTCAAATCAACCTATGCGAATCATATAGGATACATAAACCTGGAAAAATTGTTGAAATACAATAAGCACGGCAAGGAGTTGGCTACAAACAGACCTTGGGATGGTCAGGAATCTAATAAAGATGTTAACTTACGGATGATTTTAGATTCGAAACCAAAGAAGAAAAAAATCCAATCTACTGGTAAAAGACTAATCCAAGCTAAAGAAATTAGTAACGAATATAAGGAAGTCAAAAGTTTGGATATTCTCGAAGAATCTAAACAAGATAACTTTAAGGAATTATATCAAGAAAGACTTTTGGGTCCCAATATGTTGATAAATGCATCCAATCCCAATGTCACCTTAAACCTCGTAAATTCAATTGCATCTTCAAAAATTAATTCAAAGATTAATCTTCAAACTGGAAAATTCGATGATGAAAATATGAACAAAGTCAGAGGTAAACCTTTGAGTTCAACCCATTTGAAGAACTCTACGGATTCTAGTTATTTCATTAACGAAATGTTAAACAAGCAACAAGTTTTACCTCCATGGATTGAAAATCAACAAAATCTTCACTTTGAAATTACTAATTTCCGTAAAAACCTAGATAAATCACTTATAAATTTCGTTAAGAAATCATCCATCCCTCCAAAAGAAGCATTAACCAATATTTTTATAGATTTGAATTTCAATTATGCCCATGAAAAGATTAAACAGCTCAATAATTCCGTACGTGATTATAACCTACAAGCTCCATCACTGAATTTTCATAAGAATAAATTATCAACCCAAGATGAACTTCTGGATACGATTGAAAGAAACTATGACAATTTACCTGAATTAATCAAAAATAACGAATATGAACTCATTTCAAATACAAATCAAGGATTTTTATCGTTGTTTGATAATTCTAAAGTCATTCCCCAAAGACCTGTTGAAAAAATCAATGTTTGGACATCATTTAAAAAAATGTTTAATGAATTAAGAAACTAAATAGAAAACTACTGTATATACTTTATGAATATTATGAACTAGAAACTACTTAGAACTATCTATTTAATTTTCCAGAAAATTGCAAGGAGTATTATAAAGAAAAAAGAAATGAACGGCCATTTCAAATTCTTCAATATATTAATAATTATTCCCTTGTCTTGATGAATAGCATCTTTCAAATTATTTGAAAACTCTTGACTCATTTGTTGTCTCAGAAACTTCTTCAAAACTAATTTAAGACCATTATCACCAAGCTTCAATTTTTCTTCTGGGGATAAATTATGGAACAAAATCAAAGTTTCAATCCATTTTTCTTCCGCTAATTCAACATTAAACCCAGTAGCTGATTCCTTGTCTTCATAATAGTTAACGATTGATTCTAACGGACCACCATTATTAGGTGCTAAGACTGGTGTCTTGAACAACATACTTTCAACTGGAACGATACCAAAATGTTCATTTGATGGGGTATAAAATAAAAGTCTACTTTGCTTGATTAATGCCTTCTTTATTGATGATTTTATTGATGGTAAAAATAATACATTGGTTGATGGTGGCATTACAAGTAATTTTGATCTTATAGTGAAATGCTTTAAGTCTAAACTAGATGATAATTCTTCTAATTCTTGTAAGTATTCAACATTTTCCAGAACTCTTGGATCAAACCCTCCTGCAACAACCAACTTAGGTACTTTTTCATTATTTGATTCTAAATATTCTTTGAATTTGGCGAATGATTTAATGGCTAATTCGATATTTTTCTTTCTTTCGAACCTATTGATTGAGATCAAGAATTCTTCGCCCTTAAAGAAATCTTTGACTTCCTTTTCAGCCTCAACATCAGTTTCTGTCTCAATTAAACCTTCATTTATATCAACACAAGGATAAATCACACCAGGATCAACTTTAATGGACTTGAAAGTCTTATGGAAGACACCTTTGGTGAAATTCGAATTGACAATAATTTGATCACTCAAACCAGTACTATATTCTTCAATGGTGTCGAATGGGACTCTGTATAATTTCTTCAAGCTACCTGAAGGAATTGACAATAATTGGTCAGGGAAATGACAGTAAAATAAAATTTTGGATTTTGGATTCTTGAAAATTGATAATATTGGTATACAGAATGATAATTGATCAATTATGAAATAATCATACTTTGTGATTTCCCCTGTGAAAATAAGTGCCAATACAAGAAAAAGTTGTCTTAATATAGCAAATAAAATATGAAATTTCCCTAATATATTGGTTGGTAAAAAATCTCCAAAAACTTTAACCTTTAATAAATCTGATGAAACTTCTTCAAAACAATGTGTTTTGTCACAGTGTGAAGTATATATGGTGATATCGTTGTCAAGTTCCTGTAAACCTACAGCTGCATCCACAACTAATCTTTCGGCACCTCCTATCCCCAAATCTGGGTGAATAAATGCTACTTTCATTCTATAATACACGAAACTATCGCAGTTCTGTTGATTCTTCAAATTTTAGTGCGAAGCTTCCTACCATTTTAGCGAGTACTCGTGCTATTTCCCACCAGAGACCGTGTAAGCTTTGACCTACAACTTCAACATTTTTGATAAAACTACTTTATCATAGTTTTAATTAGAGTTGCAAGAGAATATTCACATACTATTAATAAATATCATATATTCATCATACTTTCAATTCCATGACTTTCTTTTGTGCTTCATCTCTTTGAATTTTACGTTTCAATTTTTCAGCTTTTCTATCGAATCTGACATCTTCAGGATTGAAACCACCCTCTTCAGAACCCCATACAGCCCAGTAAGGAGTCTCTTTAATATAGTCCAAATCATTGAAATCTTTACCAGACCTCAATAATTCAAAGAATTTTGGATAATCAATATGGGTACACCATTTATCATTGATTTTGAACTTAGTGTCTGCAATCAAGATACAACAACTATGTGCATGTTCTGCTGCAATATCATAATCGAATCCTCTTGATTTCAATTCGTCTGTTAATGAAATAACAAATTTTTTACATTCTTCATAGAATGGTATATTTTGCATGGTTAATGGATTACCATTGGCATTTGAAGATCCACAGAAAGTAGCACCTTTAACTTCAATTTGTGATGGTAAGGCTCTTTCGACCATATCTGCATATCCTTTGATTTCATCCATATTGAAACCTTTAACTAAGGTTAATCTGAAAACAGTTCTTTGATGTTGTTGGACTGTTCTTAAAATGTCTAAACATTTTATTAATCTTTCCCAAAAATCACTATTTAATGGTCTATCGATCTTTCTTAAATCGGTTCTAGTAGGAGCATCAATACTGACGTACAATTGTGTAACTTTTGATAATTTAGCTAATTGATCTGGGTGTTGTGCATTACAAACTAAGAAAGAACTGATTTCTTGTTCATGTAACATGGAAACAAATTCATTAATGTGAGGATAAAAGATTGGTTCACCGACCAAAGATAATGCACAATGTCTAACTTTGAATGCTTCTTGGAATCTTTCCATTTGAATACCAGGCACACCTCTCATTTGTTTGATCTTTTGATAGTGTCCTTGTAAAGCACCTTCCATAACTTTTTCAGGTGGATCTAAAACCCATCTCCAATTCAGTTTGGCAACAGGGTTAGTTCCATGTCTCCAACAGAAAACACATTTATTTGAACATGCTAATGAAGGAGTTGTTTCCATACATAAATGAGATTTAATACCATAAAATGCAAATTTATAACAAGATCCTCTACCTCTGAGGGCACTCTTTGTCCATCTACATATTTTGACTCCTGAATGTGATCCAACAATGGTATAACCTTGTTTTGTTAAGGACTTGTAAGTGGGTGAGTTTTGTGATACCATTTCTTTTATTTCCAATTGGCCATTCTTATATGAACTTTTAGTAACGATTCCTTCTTTTCTGATAATATCACCCATATCTTCAACATCAAGTAAAGTTTCATCTGTATCATCGGATTCAGCCTCGTTATCTGAACCTTCTTCTTTATCACTATCATCGATTTCATCATCAAGGTAAAATGGTTCATCATCATTTAATAAAGTTGCAAAGTTCTGAATCCATTCTTGAGCTTTAGGTTCTCCTTCATATTTCATACAAACTTCACCCCTTGGGAAAATCCTTCTTCCTCCTAATTTTCCTAACCATTTGTCAACTAATTTAGATTGATAACAAAATTTTTCACCATTCCAACTTTCTCTATCACCTAAACCTAAAACTGAGAAACCTAATAAGGATCTTAATGGGTATTTGTCAACTCTGAAATCTTGGTAAACATCTTGTAAATGTTCAATGAAGTAGTCTATTGGAGAATCGGTGTCATAACTTGGTAAGACCATTATATAGATATTTTTCTTTCCATCTTCATTAGTTGGTGTTTTTAAGAAATATTCTTCTAAATCAGCTAAGTCATCATCGAGACTCAATAATTTTGGTTTGGATTGTATGACTTCCATGTCACTCAAAGTTTCACATAAGTTCTTAGCAACCCTATGAGAAGAACCTGTCAAAGTGGTATAGAATATATAAATTTGGGAATCAGTTAATTTTACTGAATTATTAGTTAATGTAGGTTGTGAGACTTCACCAACTGGTTTTGCAGCTTTGAATACTTTTGGTTGGTTTCTCTTTCTTGATCTGACCTTAAGTTTCTTGGATTTGATATCAGCTTTTGGTGTTTCACCTTTTGGTATTTCACTTGTAGTTGATGGGGTAAATGAGGTTGATGTGAAATCAATGGCATAAATTGGGGATGGTTTCTTCACTGGTGGTGGGTTTCCACGGCTCAAACTTTTTGGCGATAAACCCCAAATGGTTAAACCAGCTATCACGAAGGATACTCTACCTCCAACCAATATATATGCTGTGATAATGAGTATTGATTGTATAGATAGCATCTTATGTATGAAAATTTTTTCACTGCGAAGTGAGATAAGCTCATCTACAAGTATATCACCAGAACGATTTCCTATATATCACCTTTAAGAGTGTTCTTAAAGAGTTGGTAGTAGATGTGGGTATTTTTAAGTAAAGTCTTTGTGTATCTGTTATTTTTGAACTTTGTAACAGGTGTATCTGATGAGTAATTTGGGATTTCATCCATGGCTGCAAAATAAAGTTGCAAAAACCACAATTTTTACTAAAATGTTTTTATGTTGATATAGAAATTCTGTTAAACGTAGAAAGGGACCTCCTATGTAAATTACTTAAAGGCTATTTGAAGTTATAAGAATAGAATTGTTCTTATAGAATATTCTTTTAGCACCTCTTGATTGAAACAATTTATGTCAATTACTTCTCTAGTTGTTTAATGTAGAAAACATGGTCAGGGAAGATGAAAAATAAAACCACTTATTTGGGATACCAGATAGATAGACTGTCTTCTAGTCTAGTTAGTTATATAGCTTCCTGGCTATGGTAATATATTTGTAGAAATTGATTAGAATAATTATTTGAACGGAAGTATGCTGTTCATACAGGAGTTAAGAGGAGTTCCAGTAGTTATAATACATAACCACATAAGCCCCATCAATATGGTCAGCTTAGCTGACCATATTGATGGAAGACAACTTCCAATTGAAATACATATAAACACATTGTAATCATTTTGTCAGTGGTTATAGAAGAATCTAACAAGATTTCTATAACCAGAAAAGCAAAATGAATGCCGAAAAAAGGTATATAAATGAAACAACAGATTTATCAAGATTTATACCATAATACTACTACAAAACTGATCATAGGACTCCTTTAGAGATATGATTATACTCTAAGATCTTTAAGCGTAGATTAGTCTTTTCGCGAACTGAAAGATTGTTCATCTTATCAACTTGATATACAAAGATTCAAATAAGTATTAGGCAATCAAGGCCATTAACAAACGCCAACGAAGGAGATCAAACACGTCAAAGGTAAACAGGACCCGGATATTATTAAGGTAGATTCAGGTGAGAGGAAAACAGTCTAAAAAGAAGAGATATCAGAATTGGGTTTTTTAAAAACATATGTCAAGTAGATCAGTAATTACTTTAAATAGGGTCAAATCACTCGGTTTAAGCGAAAGTAAACCTATTGTTTGGAAAGAACTTGGAAATTTCATTGATAAAAAGTTATATCTTGATAATAAAGAGAACAAATTCGATAGTGATACAAAGTTAGAAGCTGAACTCGATAAACTAAACTCTAGTTCAGTTATAAAGTATAAAATTTGTAAAAATTGTTCAAGACCAATAGGAACCCAAAATTTATCCAATCATTACGATAGGTGTATCAATAACATGAGAACTAAGAAGCAATCGCAACAACAAGTCGATCAAAATAATTCAAACGATGATGATGTTCCATTGAGAAAGAGAAAAGCCAAGTTAGTCGATGTTGAACCCTCTTCAGTTGAAAGTTCAAGAAATACAACACCTGCTCCTAATACACCAAATGGTAAACCAAAAAAGAAATACAAGAAATCTCAAACTCAAAAGGAAAAGGAAGCAGCCAATGCAGCAGCTGCCGCAGCAGCAGCTGCTAGTGGTACAAATGAAAAGATTACTAGTTCTAATGGTAAGAAAATCAAGAAACCAAAACAACCCAAGCAAGTTGGTAAACAAAAGGGACCCGTTGATGTTGAAAAACAATGTGGGGTTGCATTACCAAATGGTGGTTATTGTGCAAGATCATTAACCTGTAAAACCCATTCAATGGGTGCTAAAAGAGCAGTTCCTGGAAGAAGTGCACCTTATGATGTTTTATTACAACAATATCAAAAACGTAATCAAGCCAAGATTGCAGCTAGTAGTGCATTAGCTTTACAGAAGAAGGAAAATGAACAATTTGGTAATGGCGATGAAAATGATATTAATTCATCGAGGATTTTAGATCCAGATGAAGAAACTTATCTTGTCTTAGAAGGGTTAAGTAAGAATCAACCCATCCCATTAGAACGTAAGATGATTTTGCCCGTTAGAAATCGTCATAGATTTTTGTATATGAGGGAATCTTATGCTAATGCATTGATCATGAATGGATCAAATCCAAATTCAAATCAAAATAATTCAAGTGATCAAACATTAGCAAATCAAGCTATTAGTGGATCTATTGGGGGATTGCAAGGTAGAACAGCTTTGGTTAACGTTGATACTAAAAGAGTTGAAAATGATTCTTTGACACAATCATTTGCTAGTATACCAGGTGAAATGTATCAAGTTAGAGCGCCATCGAAGGAAATTGGATTAACTGCACAACAGAATGCTGCACAACAGCAACTCTTCCAACAGCAGATTGTTAAATTGCAGCAACAACAGATAATGTTAATGAAACAACGGAAATTACAGCAACAGCAACAACAGCAACAGCAGCAACAACAGCAGTCTTAAGACCAGTTTCAGTAATAATAATTTTACTTTATAGGTAAAAGGTGTATAATAATGTATTGATTTATTCGTAACTCGTATATTCTTATTTTTCTAATTAATAAGTTATGCTTAAAATATATGCAATAAAGTAGCTATCTATACATCAGGCCAATAAAGTTTATTATTGGTAATCC
Organism: Yamadazyma sp. yHKB15; assembly: GCA_030555745.1. NCBI lineage: Eukaryota > Fungi > Ascomycota > Pichiomycetes > Serinales > Debaryomycetaceae > Yamadazyma > Yamadazyma sp. yHKB15. The sequence continues at coordinate 366,426 of JANIWS010000007.1, forward strand.
AAGGGTGATTTAAAACTTGTGGAAGGGATAATCTTTCAGAAGGGTTTTTCCTTAGTAAGTTTATGATTAAATTTTTTGCATCAGGATCAAAATTTGAAGGGAATTTTAAATCTATTGCAACGATTTTTTTGAAAGTTGTATTTTTATCATAGTGTTCAAAAGGGGGTTTCCCAATTAAGAATTCATAGATCAATACACCCAAAGCCCATAAATCGACATTAAAGTCATGATCTTTTGATTCTATCATTTCAGGAGGTAAATAATCTAAAGTACCACACATAGTTTTACGTTTTTGATTTCTAAGTGAAATTGACCAGCCAAAATCACTTAATTTGATTTGATTATTCGAATCTAGTAAGATATTTTCAGGTTTGATATCTCTATGGATGATATTTTTCGAATGGAGGTAAATAAGGGCATTGGTTAATTGATAAGTATAATAAGAAGCGATTGAATGACTAAAAACTTTTTGGTGTTTTAAATGGTAATATAATTCACCTTTTAAGGAGAATTCGATAATGAGGTAAATATTTTTAGAATCCATAAAATAACCAAAAAGTTTAACGATATTTGGATGATTTAATTGAGTATGAATTTCGATTTCTCTTCTTAAGTTTCTTTCTAATCTTAATTTAACCAAATCAAATTTATTCATGACTTTTAAAGCACAGATGAAACCAGATTTGATATGTTTTACACAATAAACTTTACCTAGTTTACCTTTCCCTAATTTTTTACCTATTTCAAAGTCTTTTAGACTGAGATTGGATTGGAAATTTATCAGTTGATTTTTTAGTTTATCATTGATCTTATTGATATTCTTAGTGATTCTATCATTTACAGAGCTTTTTTCAATCAAAAAACTCTTTTCATTCATTGATGGTTTTTCTGTTATATCATTCTTACTAATTCTATCACTTTTTTTATTACTTATCCTTTCCTTGTATGTATTTGTTGAATTTATTAAAGGTTTTCGTTCCATATATTTATTCTGTTTACTTTATTCGCGTTTTTACAAATATCAAAGGAAAAAAGGATTACGTAAGAAATAGATCGTTCTTATGTAAGCAAAGCTTACATAAGAATGAGGCAAGGGATTACATAAGCGAGAACCATCCAAAATAAAGCAGAGGGCATAAAGAGATGGGAAGGGAAGGGACGGGAATTGAGGGATGGTCGGAAATGGGAGTCCGAGGGAATGACACCAGATTCAAAAAGTGGTGGCACCATAGTATATTTGTAGTCGGAACTCGAAAATCTGCAAGACCTAATTGGGGCCGGATGTACCTTTCCAAGCCTTAACAGACACGGTCGTGGTTAGGGTAAATAAAAATAATTGATTAAAATGACAAGTGTTATAGAAGGAATAAAAGGGAAGAAAGAGATGACTAACAGGTAAGAGTGTACGTAATACTTAAGAGAAATATCAGGAAGTTGAAAAAAAAAAAGACCTTTGGTCTTTTTTTTTTTGTGTTTGTGTGTAATTTTGCTTTTTTCCATATGTAGAATTGTTTAGAAAGGATAATTCGAGATAAGGTAGTAAAGGACGAAAATGACAACAAGGATAAAAAGGATAAAGTTAATATCGATGGGTCGAGGGAATGGAAGGTTGTATTGTTAAAGAAAAGCACAAGTTGGTGATTTTCAACTAGACGATTCATAGCCTGGTCTATCCCTTGCTGAATTTAAAGATCGTGAACCAGACGAGTTGACAGGTGCCAGCCTCGTCATATTAAAAAACAAAACATATCAAGACTCTTTCAATTCATAAAGATATAAAGATTTATAAAGATATTTATAAACCCATACCTAAAACATCTATATCTCTTTTAATTTGCCTTATATAAGTATATATATATATATATATACTTATATAAGTAAGTATAGATAAAAGGTGAGACATCAGCCGTATCAGGGAAGCGTATCAGAACAGCGTAGAGAAAAGTATGAAAAAGGGTAGTAAAGAATAAGTAAACGACAATAATATAACGCCAAAATATTATAATAAAGATCACAATTGATTATATAAGATAAATAATGTGCCTTAAATTCCTGAAATTGCCCAAATGTGTGTTTTTGTTTTATTCTCTTATTTCGTCTACTGAAAAAAAAAAAAAAATTTTTGGTTATTGTTACTATTTTGAAAACTATAAATACTTCAGGATAATCCCTAAAGTTTTTTTTTTTCCTTTTCTAGTGTTTCTTATATAGGTTTTTTTCTAAGTGTAAGGGATTAGATAAATATAATTGTAGTATAATGGGTATCAAAGATAGAGTTAAGAGAGCATCAAGAATCTTTATTAACGATTCAGATAAAGAAGAGTTATCTAAGGACTCAATTGATAAAAAAGATGAGGTTACTGAAGATGCTCCTAAAGATGAAGAAGCTTTAACCACCAAAAAGGATGACGTTGTTGATGCTGCTGAAGACAAAAAGGATGAAGTTGTTGATGCCGCTGAAGACAAAAAAGATGAATTAGTTGGTGAAGCTCCAAAGGAAGAAGAAACTCCAAAAGAAGAAGCACCAAAAGAAGAAGAAGCACCAAAGGAAGAAGGTGAAGTTGAACCTCAAGTTGAAGATGCTGAAGCTGAAACAACTGATAAAAAAGATACAATTGTTGAAGGTGCTAAAGATAAAGTTGAAGAAGCAAAAAAAGAAGTTGAAGAAAGTAAAGTAGGTAAAGAAGCTAAAAAGAATGATTTCTTTAAAAAATTCATTAAGAAATTTAAAAAATCAGACTCTGCTAAAGCTTAATTGGGTAATAATTAATAATTAATGTTTTAATATATAATATCTTTATTTTTTCTCTTTCTTTCTCTTCCTTTCTTTCTTCCTTTCCTTGTTTCTTATCTGCGAATTAACAAGAATTAATAAGGATCAATTGAATGAGACGAGAACTAAGACGAGAACAAGGACAAAATCAAAAAATAACAATTACAATGACTCAGACTAAATGAAGATAATATTTCTTAGAAATCCTGTTAGAAGTATCTCTTGGAAATCCTATTAGAAATCCTATTAGAAATTCTATTAGAAATATATTAGAAGTATCTTTGAAATAGAGATCTCTAAGAGATCTCTATGGTATGGAAGAAAAGCGGTGGATAGTACCATTGTGGCACCGTGCCGTGCCACAATGGTACTAATGGGTCGAAGTTATCGCACTAAAAAAAAGTGGTGATAAATAGATCCATCATTGCTTGCTACATAACTTCACCAAAAATCAAGTAAATTTAACCATTTTTTCACTAATAATAACCTTGAATCAATCTCTAAAACTCTAATCTACTATCCCTTCATCAAAATACTCTCAAATTTTCCCATTCCCTCAACTGATCCGTGTTCGATCCCAAAATGCGAATGGGCATTTTTTTTTCTTCCATTTGTGAAATAAACATCGAGGACTTCAGCAAAGGCTTTTTGTTTGAAAGTTTATTAGTAGTTTATCGGTTTCCCTTTTTCGTTGAAGCTATAAGAAGTCGTTGACACTATAAGTAGCCGTTGACACTATAAGAAGTGACACAAGAGTTATTGAAAATGGATTTGAGAGTTGGTAAAAAGTATAGGATTGGTAGAAAAATCGGTAGCGGATCCTTTGGTGATATTTATTTGGGTACAAATATTATTAGTGGTGAAGAAGTCGCTATCAAATTGGAAAATGTTAAAGCAAAACATCCTCAATTAGAATATGAAGCTAAAGTTTATAAAGCCTTGAGTGGTGGTGTTGGTATACCTTTTGTTAGATGGTATGGTACTGAATGTGATTATAATGCTATGGTTATTGATTTATTAGGTCCTTCATTAGAAGATTTATTCAACTATTGTAATAGAAAATTCACCTATAAAACTGTTTTGTTATTGGCTGATCAGTTGATTTGTAGAATAGAATACATCCATGCAAGATGTTTTATTCATAGAGATATCAAACCTGATAATTTCTTAATGGGTATTGGTAGAAGAGGTAGTCAAGTTAATGTTATTGATTTCGGTTTAGCCAAAAAATATAGAGATCCAAGAACTCATTTACATATCCCTTATAGAGAAAACAAAAATTTAACTGGTACCGCAAGATATGCCTCAGTTAATACTCATTTAGGTATCGAACAACTGAGAAGAGATGATTTAGAAAGTTTGGGTTATGTTTTAATTTACTTCTGTAGAGGTTCCTTACCATGGCAAGGTTTAAAAGCTGCAACTAAAAGACAAAAATATGATAGAATTATGGAAAAGAAAATGACTACTCCAAATGATATTTTAACTAAAGGTTTACCAAAAGAATTTTTAGATTATATGAATTATATTAAATCTTTAAGATTTGAAGATAAACCTGATTACCCTTTCTTGAGAAAATTATTCAGAGATTTATTTAAAAGGGAAAACTATAGGTATGATTATGTTTTCGATTGGACCTTATATAAATTTCAACAAGAAAAGCAAAGAGAACAAAAATTAATTGATAATGACCAAAATCAAAACCAAAATCAAAACCAGAATCAAACTCAAAATCAAAATCAAAGTCAACAACCAACACCACAACCTCCAACACAACCTCAACTTCAAAATCAAAACTCACCACAATCTCATCCACAACAACCTCCTCAACAACAACCAATTCAAATTAATCAATCTCCTCAACAAATCTCAAATCAAATCAACTTGCCAATAGATAATAAATTACCCGTTGAATTAAATGATAAAGTTGATCAATTACAACAACAACAAATGTATAATTCAAAGAAACCTAAAAAACCATCTCAAAATTGGTTATAATGATTTCTATTTCATTTACATAATCATGATTTCCATTCGTAATTGCTAATCATTGAAGTTGTACATAAAAACTACAAAAAGCAAAAAAAAAAAATGAAGAAAAGAGAATCGAGAAAAGAACAAACTAAAAGGCATTAAATAATGACTAAATTTAAAAAAATTAAATTATAAATTAAATTTTTAAAATTCTATACAATAAGTATTGATATCATGAATCATTTATTCTTTAATTGTTTATATTTTCATATGCATGGGTATAGGTAATAATATTTTTTTATTAGAAAGTATACAAATCTCTAGTCGATATTATCAAATTTAACCTCACCCTTAACTTTGTCTAATTTACCAACTTGGAATTCTGATTTTAAGAACTTGAAGACGTTTTCATTCTCTTGATTATTCAAGTTATCAATGAATGAAAAGAATCCATAAAAGGCATTTTCTTTGGATTCTTCATCATAAATTTTATCATAAATATATTTCATTTTAAATTCATCCATTTCTTTGGAATATTTTGTAAAATCAATTCTATTGTAACCATATTTTTCCAACATCGGATTAAATCCTTCATAAACTGGGTTTTCCAATAATAAACCCAAAGCTGGTGCTTTTGGTATATTTACATTAGTTGAAGAAAAGGTTTCATTAATTCTTGATTCTGGACATCCAGTTCTAACTATGAATACAGACATAGCAATCATTTTTCTGATTTGGTGCAACATAAATGATTGTCCATGAATTTTGATTGAAACCCATTCAGTACCATCTATCACGAATGGATCACTGACTTGGGTAGATTTCATAAAACGTCTAGCACTTGGATCATTGAAGGATTTTCCAATAGTATAATTATGGAAGTTATGAGAACCTTCAAAGTTTGATAATGATGATCTAAATCTATCTAATTTAGCTTGAGACAATTTGAATTGTCTTCTTCTCTCATTTTCAAACTTCCTTATGTGTCTAGATAAAAATTCTTCTTGTTCTTCTGGAGTTTTATCAGCGACTTCTTGATAGTTAGCTCTTTCTTGTTCTTCCAATCTTAAAGTTTCATCCCACCAATTATCACCTTCTTCATCTTTGAGATAGAAATCAGGGTATTTTTCACGTTCTTCTTTCAATTGGTTGCTTAAGTAACTTTCAGGTTTTGGAGGTAAAAAACTATATGTTGGTAATAAATATTCGTAGATTCTTGATGAACACATTTTTCTACAATCAAAGGCACCGTTAGTTCTTTCAATACCCCAAACTCTGATTTGTCCAGGTAAGTTTTCATTGATTTTAGATAAGACATTTTCGTCTTCAATAATTAATTTCAAGGAAATAACGTTACCAGCGGCATGAACACCTTTATCAGTTCTAGCAGCTCTCATAAAACCATTTTTCTTTAAATCATCACTATTTTCAGGTGAAATGGCACCAGCTTTTACAAATGCTTTGAAAAGGTCATTTTCAATGGTTTTTACATCAGGATTATTTTGAATTTGCATACCATTATAGCCTGTACCACAATAACCAATCATACAAGCAACTTTTCTCTTTGGTTTTCTCTCAGATTTGGGAATTGGGTTCCCATTTTCATCCAATCTTGGCTTATATTCAGTTAATTGATAATCACTATCATTAGTATCATTTTGTTTTAACATTTAAAAGAATTTTCAATCAAATAGATTGAAAATTTCATTCAATCTACATTTATTCTATAATATTAGAAATAGATGTAGGAATAACGTACTTACTCTTGTTGTTCCTTTCTTTGTCTCTTTTTGTTACCACCCTGTTTGTCAGCCCTACGAGTCTTGCCGCCTGAGCCTGCACCACCGGCCCCATTGCTGGAACCTTCGTTGGCACCAACTTGGTGAAGTTTTTCATCATTCTTAACATCATCAACCATTTTGAGAATTTTTCAATTCGCATCTCATCTCATCTTTCAAAAGACCAAAGAAATTCTTAAAGGTAGAAGATATCAGAAACGAGGTATTAGAAAGGGGAACTAGGACTAGGAGAATGAGACCATTAACGGAAGAAGAAACTAAGGTTGTGTTTGAGAAATTAGCTACTTATATTGGTAGAAACATATCGTTTTTAATAGATAATGAGACCAACCCTCATGTATTCAGATTACAAAAAGATAGAGTTTATTACGTTTCAGAATCTATCGCAAACTTTGCCACATCAGTTTCCAGAAAGCAGTTGATGTCCTTAGGGACTTGTTTTGGGAAATTCACCAAGACTGGGAAATTTAGATTACATATCACCGCATTACCATATATGGCACAATATGCCAAATTCAAGATCTGGATTAAAGCCAATGGGGAAATGCCTTTCCTTTATGGTAACCACGTTTTAAAGGCACATATCGGTAGAATGTCAGAAGAAATACCTGAACATGCTGGAGTAATAGTCTATTCAATGAGTGATATTCCTTTAGGTTTCGGTGTAAGTGCAAAATCAACCAATGAAACAAAAAATTTACAACCAACCGCTATTGTAGCATTCAGACAAGGTGATATAGGTGAATATTTGAGGGAAGAAGATACTTTATTTACATAGGATACTAATACATAGAGAATAAATAAAGCAAGAATTTCTTAGTACTAATTTTTTCTTTTATTTTAATCTATTTACAATTTTAATAATTTAAAGCTACATGTTTGAGTAAAAGACCTGGATTACCACTTGACTTGACATAGTTCAATTCGGTTAATTGTTCTAAATTTACTCCTTCAACAACTTGTTCTTCCGATTTGGTCTTATAGATATAATCTCTAATTTGTAAGATACCAACTTGGTGATAAAATTTAATCAAATTTGAAACTTGATCTTTTGATAAGTTTTCAAGGTTCAAAATATTTAATTTACCATTAATTAAACTCTCAATAACTGGTAAATCTAAGACTTTGGCCTTATAAGGATCAAATTCTAATTGTCCCAAACCAACAGATAAATTATCAGATTGTCCAATATCACTTGATTCACTCAATAATAAACCACCTTTATTGAAAGAAAATTTACCGTCAATTAAATCAAAGATGAATTTACCGATTTCAAATTCTTTGATGTGAATTGGTTGAAATTCTGGGTTTTTATATGCTGTTAAAGGTTCAGTTGTTAAGGCATTGAAATTATCGATTGAAACAAAGACGGGGAAACTTGAATTTTTCAACTCATTAATGAAGAATTGGAATGCAGTTGTTGATTCATTTTTACCAAAATCGTAACAATTAGATAAATATTCATATAAATTGTTTTCACCTTTTTTGTAATTGTAAGTAACCTTTTTGGTGACAAATGAGATATCTTGACTCAAAGGAATCTTTGATAAAGTGTCTTTATTGGCTTCTCTCAATTTCATTATCCATCTTTTGGTGAACATTGGTTGTTGGTAAACTTCCAATTTTTTATTATAAAGATAATCACTAGAACCATCTCTAATTTTTTCAGGATGATCAATATGTAAAAAAACGATATCTTTGTGTTGATCTAAAGCCAAAGCTTTTGCTTGAGTTATTAAGGTAGACTTTCCGGATCTGTGTTCACCCAATAATATCAATTTATTATCTTTGAAGCTATCAAACTTTTGTAAAAAAGTATTGTTTAAATTGATTAAATTTTTACTTATTAAAGAAACTGGACTTGCGAATAATTCGTGGTGTTGGTATTTTTTGAAGGAAGATAATTTGTTCAAGATATCTTGGGTAGATTCTGAATATTTGAAGATTTCACCTTGTTGTTGTTGTAAGTCTTGATTATATTTTAATTCTGGAAGAAAGGTTAATTCTGGGGCATTTTTCTCATATCCTAAAGATCTAACAGCATCTTTAAAATTCAAATGAGTCATACCACCTTTTCTAGCTTTACCATCACCTTCTTTCTTGGTCTTAAATCCTTGTTTGACCTTAGTTTTACCACCCTTTTGGGCTTTTGGCGCTGCTTTAGCCAATAATTTGTTACTTTGACAAATCTGTCTATACCATATTCTAAGCATCTCTAATCGTTTTTTTTCGGGAAAAAAACCAATTACTAGTACAAGCGTAGGTTAATGTATCGGATGTATCCTTGTAGTAGTGAGCACTCTCTCCTGATTCAATTCTGCTCCAACTAAACCTTATGGATTATACTGTTAGTGAATACAAAATTTTTCAATACTTCGCACTACTGAAAATTTTTCAATTCTGCTTATACTTAATACCAGAATCCACCCACACCGTACGACAGTAGACCAGTTGGGGACCTAGAGGAGATACAGACGAGGAACCAACGTATTATTAAAGGTTATTTGTATTATATATAAGTTTACTGGAGAGAAAAAGCTGGTAAGGTGATGATATGAGGAGTTTTATAAGATTTTATGCTAAACCAAGAGTGGTTAAAGACAAAACTAAAAAGACAAATCTTTTCCAATTTGGAAATTTTTCAAAACTTACGGTACCCACTAAGAAACAAATCCCAGTAGCTAAAGATGCCATTGATGATTTCAATGCACTAAGGGTTTTTCCAAGTGTTAGACTTGCGATGATGGAGGAAATTAAAGATCTGTATACTTTGAAAAGTACTTATATAAAGTCCAAAGAAGATCTTGTAATTAAACCCACGCCGGTTCAAATTGAAGCTATTAGAAAGATTAATAGGGTCAGAACCAGAAAACAACCAAAAAACAAATTTGAAGAAAGTAAGGAAATCTTTAAAGATTTGATTGAAAATAATCAAAATAATCAACTTAAAGTATTCACCGTTGCTGCAGAGACTGGATCTGGTAAAACATGGTCATATTTATCATGTATATTGAGTAAACTCAAAGAAGATGACTTGAAAAGTTTCAAAAAGAACAAAAAACATTATTTCGAATCAAGAACTGTTCCAATGGTGAGGTCAGTCATTCTTGTTCCAACCAATGAATTGATTGAACAAGTTTATAATACTTTGTCCAAGGCCAATAATATTGAATTGAATATGTTGGATAATTTACCCCCTAAATTCTTCAATGATAAACACTATAGTGAATTTTTACAAATGGAGAATGAACAAAATAAATTAGGTCTAAATGTATTCAAATGGGGTGCAGGAGATCCAGCATCAAAATTTTTCAATATGTTAAAAAACAAAACAGTTGATGTATTGGTTACAACTCCAACAAAGTTACAATCTTTAGGTAAACAACATAGCCAAGAACAAAATCCTTATAGATTTTTATATAATGTTCAATATTGTGTTGCTGATGAAGCTGATACATTGTTTGATCCTTCATGGTTTAATGACACTACAGCTATTCTTAATAAGTTTTCAAAATGTAAGGATATCATTTTATGTTCAGCAACCATTCCAAGAAACTTTGAAAAATCTGTATCAAAATATTTCAATGATCAAACAATTAATGTTATTACCCCATCATTGCATAAAGTACCAAAACAAATTATCTTAAAGATAATTGATTCAGAACAAAATCCTTATAATGGTAGTAAAACAAGAGCATTAGCTCAAGCATTATATGCAATTCAAAAAGATGGTAGTGAACCAGGACAAGTTAAGAGAATCATTGTTTTTGTAAATCATAAAAAGGATGTTATGCCATTGGTTAGTATTTTGGCAACTAAATATCATCAGAATGTAGAAAATTTGGTTGGATTATCAGGAGATGACTCACCTTTAGAAAGAGCTGAAAAAATTAAACCATTTATTAATCCACCAGAACCAATTAGTGGAGATATGAATGAAATCAAAGTATTAATTACAACAGATTTATTTGCAAGAGGAGTTAATTTCCATAGTATAAAGAATGTTATATTAATGGATTTCCCAAATAATTCAGTTGATTTGATTCATAGAATAGGTAGAACTGGGAGAATGAAACAAAGTGGTAGAGTATTTATTATTACAGATAAGAAATCCAAAAAAAGTTGGATTAAAGCATTACCAAATGCAACTAAACGAGGAGTTAGGATCGCATAAGATATTAATGAATTATGAGTATGTATTTATTATGATGATTTAAAGATTTTTTAGACGTTAGACTACTGATTAATTTGATGTGAAAATCTTAGTTTCTGAAACCATACTAACTTTAGGCAATTAAGGAATAAAACAATAAAATAATAAAGGATCATGTATAAAGGAACTTGTAAATAGAAGAATTTCAAACAGGAAAAGAATTTTGTCTCTTCACTTGTAGCTCTTCACTTGTAGCTCTTCACTTGTAGCTCTTCACGGCTTTAACTAGAGTCTTATATTTATATGAGAAAATATTTGTATGAGGAAAATCTTAATGATAATTAAGTACCTGAAATTAGACAGATGCTAGATTGTAGGAAATGAGTTGTGACTTCAGCCATGGCTGCAGCCATGGCTGAAGTCATAGTTTAAACGTATAAAGGTTAAATTTTGCAGCCAATGGACCAATAGATCAAATAGAGTTGACTTTCCTAATTCAGAAACTCAAACCGTGATAGCAGTTCGCTTACCGTGAGATATAAGAAGAAGGAATTGTCGTAGAAAATTGACAGGGATTTCAAAGTACTTTGCAAGTATTAGAAATCCAAGTTATGTTTATTTTATTAAGCTATCAATATAAATTTGTTTTGTCATTTTGATTCAACACCAACCCAAAAAAAAAATACAAAGTAAAAGAACTAAAGAGAAAATGAGACAGTTTAAGATATTAACATTTGATGATTCAAGTAAAGCTGCAACAACCTTACTTGAAGCCTTTCAAACAGATGCATTGGCAAAGTTATTAACATGTCACATTGAAGAAAAATCAAAACGTGATGAATGTGAATTGAAACTTTATGAAGCTTATGTCAAACAACATATCTTGACAGGATTTGTTTTAGGTATAAACGAATTAGATAATAAATTCGAAACTGTTGCTATTTGGTCATTACCAGAATCTATTGCAAAAGGTTTAGAAAGCTTTTCAACCTTAATGAAGTCTGGATATGGTGAAATATGGGATATTTGTGGTGAAATTGGAAGAGAAAAGATCTTTGAAGGTATGTTACCCTTATTACATGATAGCTGCGAAAGAATCCTTTCAAATGATTCAAGATTCTTTAATAAAAACTTATATACCTTAGTCTATTTAGGTTCTACCACTGAAGCTAGAGGTAAAGGTAATGTTCGTGCCATGTTTGAATACATGTTTGAAAATTTCATTGATAAAGATCCAAATAGTTTATCTTACTTAGAAAGTAGTAGTCGTACCAATATTCCAATTTATGAAAAATTTGGTTTCTACTTTTATGAAGATATAACTTTAGGTACTAAAACTCCTAATGCTGTTGAAGGTTTGCATTATGCTGATATGAATGTCATGATCAGATATTCCAAAGCTCATGATTGGAGAAATGACGCTTGTCAACAAGTTTCTTCAAAATTATAAATATAAGGTCGTTTTGTTCTTTAGTTATTAAGCAGTTCATAATTTATATGATTCTTCATAAATGATTTCTGATTTGTCATATAAATTATGAATTGGTTAATATATTTATTGTAATTTATATATCATCTATACCATAAAAACTATATACATTATCTCTTTTGTCTTTCCTTTTTATTCATCCAATGAAAGAATACTTTGTTGAGATGGTAAAGTCTTTGATGCAAATCTTAATTTAACTTGTGTTCTTAAATCATCTTCTTGTGCTTTGGTTAATGGTTTAACTATTTGATCTGGTGGAACAAATTTGAATTCTCCAAATCCAAATTCTCTATCTGACATTTTATTTAAAACATATAATTGAGATCTAACATATCCCAATAAAGCTTCAATGTGTCTTATATCAATATTTGGATCACCATTGAAAACATTTCTCCATAAAGCTGATCCTAATGTAATATCGTCAGTCATTAATCCTTCATCATATGACATAACACATCCCAATAATTGGGTATGGTAATCTTTTAAGAATTTTTCAATAACACTGTTGGAATTTATACCTAATTCTTCGGCCATTCTTAATTCCATATCTTTGAAAATTCTATCGATCAATTTTTGTTGATAGTTTTTACCGTATTTGAATGGTAAGGCTCTCATTCTGACTGATAAGATCCAATAATGTAAAATTGTTATTTGATACCATTGACTGAAGGACATTGGTAATTTCAAGGTTTGATAAAAAAATTTTCCTGTATCACTTAATGGTTCATTGGGATAATACATTCCTTGTTTCTTACATTCCCCAAAATACGTACTTCCAGCAACTGAACCAGCTCTAGAACTGTCCATATCGATCTTGAACATCTTGATCACCATTTGCCCTATATTTTGCAGAAACTTCGACATCTTATATTCAGAGTCATTTTCGATCTTGTTGTCTGAAAGAAATGCTGCCTTGGTCTTCGCTTGTCTAGGGTTGACCTTTAAGTCTTGTTTGATGTGTGGTAATGAAGATTCTTTAGCCAAATTAGCAGGTGATTCAATTTCCTTCTCATTAGTTTGTTGGAGTATAGATCTATTCTGAAACCCTCTAACCTGTGCAATACCAAGTCTTCTTGTAGAAACTTTCTTTACTGGAACCCTCTTAATCATCTCTTGCTAAGTTCTGGTTCTTAAAGGAAGTGTAATTAGATCTTAATTACTATCGATCTTAGTATGAAAAAAAATTTTCGCAGAGCCAGTAATACTGTTGATAATAATCAAACCTATTACTACCATTTTGAACATCCTTATTATGTAATTTTGTCCCTAAAGCTAGTCTTAAACTCCTAGAGTTGGTGACTTTACTATATTGGCTTTTTTTCAGAGTTTTTTGTGGAATTTTAGAGGAAAGGGTCCTGTACTTGATTTTCTTCATAATAAATTTCACTCTGTCATTTTCTCTACATTATTTTTTTGCTGCAAAAAAAAAATAAAGTATTACTTGTCTTTATTACTTGTCTTTAACCATGAGGTCAATATTACTCCTAGTCTTTATTATAAGCATTACTCTTCAGATTGCGTTGGTTGGTTACTTGTTTAACCAAATCCCAGGCACTATGACAATGATGTTGAAAAGACTAGGCATTGATCTGGCAATTAGAGAGATTTATTATTCAGATTTTATGTTTATTGGGTTTATTATCCTTGGGAACTTTTTGAAACAACTTCCAATATCGAATGTTCTTAAGATTATTGCTATAGTTGCTTTGGTGTTGGTCAATATGAAAGAAGTCTTTCTTGAAGTTGTTAGAGATTGCACTTTTGATAACCATTGTTTCGCTACAGTTGTTAAAGATTCTTGGGGTTTATCAGTTGCAGTCTCTACCTTAGGTGGTTCTGACTTTTCTAATCAATGCAAGCTTGATTATGTTTGATTTGACAGTTACTGTTTTAACTGTTTGATCTTTCAATTGTATTTGGTGGTTGGTTATTTGTAAAAGATATTTGGGGTATCGCTTAAAACTCCATCACATGTTTTTAATTCGTTGTTAAAAGTCCTTTTTTAATTTGATAGAAATAAATGTTTTTAATTCGTTATTCATTAATCTATTTGTCTTATAGTTGTATGTTAGGGTCCGCATATCCACATAATATTTGAAACAACTCATTATCTTTAGTGTTTCTAATATAATTCCATAACTCAATATCATCAGGTTCACTCCTATAGAAATTCCTCAATAATTGGTGAACAATTTTTTCAAAGTCTTGATTGAATTTACATGCAAGTAATGTCTCAAACGCTTTAATTATAGTTTCATCGTGTACTTCAAATTCTTGATACTTTAAAATAAGTCTAAGCGTTTTCAATTTCTTATTACTTAATCCCTTATCAAGAATATTTCGTATTACTCGATTTGTATCTTTGAATGTGAAGTGTAATTCTTTTATTAACCGCTTTATTGTTGAAAATGATGTGTTATTTATATTTTCAAATGGGAATTTAGGTTTAGGTATTAAAAGCTCATATTCAGGTTCATTTTCTTGTGTTTGACTTTGACTTTGCGTAGTAACTAATTCTGGTTGTGTTGGATCTTGTCCTTCTTGATCTTCAACTTGCTGTGACCCATCTTCAAATGCAATTTCTGCTTGTCTACTCAATTCGTCATAATTTGCTCTACTCCTTTTTAATTCTTTACTAAGAATCTTCAACATTTGCTTTATATAAGTCCCCCTTTTCGATTGTTCAAGAGCGATATCGTCAACGTTCAATAGGAAACATCCTTCAAAAAAGTCATTTGATAACACTAACGGTAATTTGAACTTGAATATTTCGGTATCTACACCATAACCATATGTAAAGAAGAAATGCAAAGCATCTTGAAATTTCTTGAAATTAGGAGTTGAGAGACTCCTGAGTTTGAATTTGTGAAGGATTTTCGTGATTTGATGATAATATTTTAAGACTTTTGTGTTCAAGTCATAAGTATATTGACCTTTCACTATACTCTTGATGACAGAAACCCCCATTTCCTCCCGTTTCAATAGCGTATTAAACTTCTTATTTACTAAAGTCATATTATTTTCATTAAACTTGAGATAGCTTATAATGTTGAATATTATTTCGGCCGGCAATTGCTCTAGATTCTTTATTGGATCAGTCTTTGGCATTTCGGGGTTTGTTCGTATTCTTTTATGCGTGTTTTCTGATATTATGAAATCCAAATCATCAGCGCTATTTGTGTTTTGTAAATCAGAACCACTCTTTGAGGATTCCTTATCATTTCGTTTCAATCCAGTTTGATTTATAAATTCTTCTTGTTCCTCTGATAGTATCCGCTTGCCTCTAGGCGGCTTCGAGAACACACTGTTCTTCTTATAACATCTTCCAGGTTTAATAAATCCCATCAGAGATGCGATGTTTAGACTCGCGCTTCTACTCTGATATCACCAAATTCTGGTACTAGCTTAGTACCATGCTCGTTCTACCCCAATACTATCCTAGTACCATACTGGTACCAACCCATAATACCAACACATGATTTTAGTCTATAAAGTGTAATAGAGTAGAGTCATAGTAGAATAGGATAATAGAAGAAAGAGTTAAAGGAGAAAATCAAATAAATTTAATGTATTGTAATATAAAATCTTAAAATTTACCAGCAGCTTTTTCTTTAAATTGGTCTTCAGTTACACCTTTACCCATAGCAGCAGTAGAAGAGATACCACCAGTAACCATCTTCAACAAACCATCAATATATTCGGCACCAGACCATTTTTGATGTTTGACAACTTCAACACCTTTTTCAATCTCAGGTTGTTGAACGGTTTGACCATAAGCTCTCATACCAATTTGGGAATATTGATTACTGAAATCATCGACAGCTAATGCAGTTGTATGTAAACCAGCTAAAGTAATAAATTGCCAGACATAACCTAATTTACCTAATCTTTTGATATAAGTTTCTTGTTCATCAACTGGCATGGCTCTATTCCAATTAAATGATGGTGATAAGTTATATGCTAACCATTGTTCAGGATATTTAGATTTAACTCCATCAGCAAATTCTTTAGCTTGATTATAATCTGGTAATGCACTTTCCATCCAAATTAAATCAGCATATGGTGAAAAGGCTCTACCTCTCATGACAGCACATTGAGTCCCACCTTGATATCTATAATAACCTTCTCTTGATCTTGAAACATCCCAATTGAAATAAATATCTTTACCTAAAATTTCTTTAGCTAATTTTCTAGCTTCTTTATGTGAAGTTTCAGATAATGGGTTTACTTTATCAGTGAATTTTTTAATTGCACCATTTTTATCACTAATACTTGAAGCATTAATTTCATCGATAACAGCTTCATGGAATAATTTTAAGCCAGCTTTTGTAGTCCATTCATCTTCAATAGCTTGTAAAGCGTCACCGTATAAACCATTTTGTTCTGCTTCAACCATTAAAGTAGATAAATCTGGAGAATCTGGGTTAGTTGCACCTCTAACAAAATAATGATCTCTATGATCAATGGTTGAGGTGATTAAAGTAGCAGCTTCAGAATCAGTTCTAGCAACACATAATAAGTCACTACCTAAAATATCGGCAGAAGCTCTAATAGCGACTAATCTATTAATGTGTTCTTGGACTGGAACCAAGACTTTACCAGCCATATGACCACATTTTTTAGTACCAGGAGCTTGATCTTCAATATGAATACCAGCGGCACCTCTTTCAACAAATAATTTGGTTAATTTGATGATGGCAGTGATACCACCATGACCAGTATCTGCATCAGCGACAATTGGTCTTAAAAAGTCGGTATAAGGAGTTTTGCTTCTTTCTTCCTTTGACATATTTAATCTTTCTTCTCTTTGTTTTCTATCGTGGAACAATTGGGCGAACCATAAGTGTTCAACCTTGTTTGGGACGGTGTCATAAGGATAATCAGCCAAATCAGGACTTGGTTCATTTGCTGTAGAAGCGGTAGAAGAACATTGCCAACCAGAAACGTAAATAGTATCTAAATATTTAGCCATTTGACTTACATGAATAGGGTCCAAAGCACCAAAAGTGTAACTAACAGTCTTATCTTTATCATGTTGTTGTAATAATTTAAATAACTTTTTAGCTTGATTTGAAGAAGGATAGTCAATTTTCAAACTAGATCTCTTTTTAGCAATATCCTCTGGTTTATAAATTCTTTTAGTCTTATACCATCTGGAGTCTTTCCACCATTGGGAAATCTCTGCAACTTGTTGCTGGAAGAACTTTTCTTCTTCGTCAATGTCAATCTTTGTGTATGGCATTTTATATGTATTATTAGATCAATAATATCTTGAACTTTTCAGTCATTTGCCTTGATATTTATACTTTTGTAGTTACCCCAGACTTTTTGCATCTGAAGACGTTCGGAAAAAAGGATATGGGCCTGAGGAACTTTCACAGTCAAAATGTCTCTCAACATTACACAGTAATTGGTCAATGGGCCAATGGTTGCTTCAGTGTTAAGTCTTATACTCACTGTGTTGAGTTACTAATGTTAGAGTTGAAGCTTAATTAGTAATGATGTAGATGTTTTACTTGTGTTAGGGTTGTAGCTTTATTGGTATTACTGGTGATTAAGCTCAATGGATTAAAGGACCCTTAATTCCATATGGTGATTAGTCACGATATGACCTCACGACAGTTATAAGCATGGTTATTACTACAGTCGTACCTTGGATGAAACATATCTGGAGCCGATACGGTTATTCCATTTTTTTGGTTTTATTGTTTTTGGTTTTAAGTTGTTTTAAGTTGCTTGAGTTGAGTCTTCACATGTAAAACCCATAGTCACGTGAACAAATATGGAGAGCATATATATATATTCTATATAAAAGGTATTAAATACTATTGAAAAAGTACTAAAGACCATGAGAGACTTTTAATTCAAAGGCAGTTCTTTTAATATAATCAGAAGCTTGCCATAAACTAGCATCCATATGAACAAATGGATGTGGAACACCTGGATATCTCTTAAAAACAACTTCATTACCATTTTCAATCATTTTTTTAGCATACGCTTCACCTTCATCTCTCATTGGATCACATCCTGCTGTTAAAATAACAGTTTTCGGTAAATTTTCAAAATTTGGTGCTGTCAATATACTCTTGAACCAGCCAATTTCTTTCAATTGTTTTTGCTTTTCAATTGGATCTTGACTCAACGATTCCCATTTTAATTTATCGAACCATTTCAATCTGGCCCAGTTCAAGGTTGGCGCAAATTCACATTCTTTACATGACTTATATGGTGAATCATCTGCTGACTTATATGGTTCAATATCATCAACTTGCGGTGTGCATGCAATACAAACTTTAATTGGAATATTTGCATCTCTTGCTAAATGACTAACTGCTAAACAAATGTTTCCACCTGCAGAAACTCCTCCAATTGAAATATTATCCTTATCAATTCCTAATTTATCTGCATTGTTATATATATATTCAAGGGCAGCATAACAATCTTTTATCGGAGTTGGAAATGGTGCATCTGGTACTAATCTATAATCAACATCAACAACACAAATTTTACTAAGCTCAACATAATGTTTCAAGATATGACTATCAGTGTCTAACAGTCCTAATCCGAAACCACCCCCGTGGTAATGCTGATATACTGGTAAACTTCCTGTTACACCTTCTGGTTTATATATTCTCAATCTAACCATTACTCCATCGAATGATGGAAATTCAATATCTTCAACATTCTTGATATCTGGTGGTGTAGCAGTACCATATGAATAGATAGTGGAGTAATTCTTCCTTAAGACTTGTAAATCAATTGGTCTATTAGGTGTGTTGGCAACATGTTCGTCATATAACTTGACAAATGCTGGATCCATCTTTCCAACCATACTAGGATGGATTGGATTAACTGCTTCGTGACCGGTCATTTTTAAATCAATCTTTTCTTTTAAATATTTCTATTATTTATACTTGAGTACAAGCTTAATACTTAGAATTGATTTAACTTTGGTTTAACTTGAACCTTTGGTGTATTGGATACTTTATATATTTATAATTGATCTTGATCACATTCCGCTGAACGGTCAATGGAAATTGCGAGTTACCT
Source organism: Yamadazyma sp. yHKB15 (assembly GCA_030555745.1). Classification (NCBI taxonomy): domain Eukaryota; kingdom Fungi; phylum Ascomycota; class Pichiomycetes; order Serinales; family Debaryomycetaceae; genus Yamadazyma; species Yamadazyma sp. yHKB15. Next base: position 385,664 of record JANIWS010000007.1, read on the forward strand.
AATTAGTAAAAGTGGCCTTTGCTTATCTCTCGTTATCTTCAAAGCGAGATCTCATACTTAAAGCTGTAAAATTCAATAACTAATTCCATTATACTAGAATTGTTGGTAGAAATAGAAATAAGGTGAATAAGTCTTGAGGATATGACACAAAGTGAATTCAAAGTTATTATTAGTGGTGCAGGGTTGATAGGCTTGTTAACGGCACAAGCTCTTAAATCGAGAAATATCGAATTTGAGATCTTTGATAGAGATGAATCAGTAGAGTTCAGAGAACAAGAAGGTTGGGCAATTACTTTGCATTGGGCCATGGAAACCTTCAAATCTTTATTACCTCCTCATTTAGTGGAAAAAATTTATGATGCTCAAGTTTTGCCAAATTTCCATGAAAAGGATACTGGAAATTTCAAATACATTAATGCTTCTACCACGGAAACTGTTGTTTCGATCCCTCCAAGTAAAAGGTTGAGAGTTAGAAGAGAACAAATCAGAAGAATCTTATTAACAGATATCAATGTCAACTGGGGCTGTAGAATCTCACTGATTGAAAAAGATTCCGATTTTGTATCTGCAGTTTGTGATAATGGTAAAACTTTCACTGGTAATATGTTACTTGGTTGTGAAGGTTCTAACTCAAAAACTAGAAGATTGATTGTTCCAGATGGAAAGGGGGAACTTTATCAATTGCCAATAAGGTTCTGTGGTGCTAGAGTTAAAATGACTAAAGATGAAGTTGATAAAATTGCTAAAAAATATGATCCATTATTGTTCCAAGGTACAGTCCCAAGTAATAATACATTTTTCTGGTTTTCCATGTTATCAACTCCTGAGTATAATGGTGAATACTATAGTCAAGTAAATTTATCATGGAATGCCACAGATGAGCCTTTGGCCACTAAACAAGATATGGCTTATGCAATTAAAAGTCATAGTCAAGGTTTAGCACCTGAATTGAAGGATTTAGCTGAAAGAGCTGCTGAAAATCCAGAAACTATTCAAGAGATTAAATTATGTGATTGGTCTCCTGTCGAATGGGACCACCACCAAGGTAAAATCTTATTGGCTGGTGATTCTGCTCATGCAATGACAATGTACCGTGGAGAAGCAGCTAACCATGGTATTACTGATGTAAAAGAATTAATGGCTCAAATTGACCTTTACATTAATGGTTCAAAACCTTGGATAGATGCTGCAAATGACTACTGTGAAATCATTAAGGCAAGAGCACAACCAGCTGTATTATTATCTAGACAAGCATGCTTAGATGCTCATGACTTTACAAAGATCAAACCAAATTCAGAATCACCTCTTTTAAGTCTTAGAAAGAATACAAAATAAAATCTATATTATAGAGTTAACACAGTAAAAAAACCACAGAAAAAGAGTAAATACCATGAATATAAACTTTATGCCTAATTCATCTCATTCTCATATACTTCTGTTCCTTATTCCACTCATCTTCTTCTCACCTTCTCCTCACCTTCTTGTCACCTTCTTGTCACCCTCTTCTCATCTTATATTCTAGTCGTCTGCAATCCGCTTATCTCTTATCGCGAACATTGTAGCGGAATTGGAAATTGAAAAAAAATCAGTTTAATGATGCAAAGCTCATCAATGATTGGAATAATGAATCCCAAGAAAAGGGCATGTGATAGATGTAACAAGCTCAAAAGACACTGTGACGGCAACCAGCCTTGTGACTCTTGTTTGAAGCAGCAAGTATCATGTAGTTACGATAGGCCGTTAAAGAAGATGGGTCGCAGAAAGAGTAATAAGCCTTTAGAGAAATCAGCTACACCTGGTGGGAAGTATAGTCGAAGTGGTTGTGAAAACTGCAAGAGAAGGAAGAAGAAATGTGACGAAAATTGGCCGACGTGCTATAGCTGTCAAAGACTCAACTTAGACTGTCAAGGTCCCAAGGTCAAAACGCTTAATGTTGGTAATATTCAAGGTCAAATAAAGGTTCAAATTCATGAAAGTTTCCAACAACTGCTAGAAACCCAAACACAACCCCAAATTCAGTCTCAACCACAAATCCAGACTGAACCACAAACTCAAATGCAACTACAGCCTTCGATTCAATCTACAACTCTGCAAGATCAATCTACAAGTGAGAGTGAGCCTGATCCAACAGCCCAAACTAATACCCGACCCACACAAACCCAGAAAGGTCTTTCCAAAGAAGGTTCCCAAGAAGATCTTTTGGATCAAAATAAGCTTCCTTCCATATTTACTGGACCCACGGTTGTGACACCTAATGTGAATTTCCTCGAATTCAATGATTTTTATAATCAGGATAATCTCACCACCAAGGAAAAACTATTATTGAACTCACTTGTCAAATCACCAACATTTCCACTAGACTTCCTTCATGAAGAGCTCAATGAAGAAATTGAAAACACTTCACCTAAGTCAGTCGCTTCAAACCCAGAAAATTATGAAGGGGAGAAAAATTCGTTACTTGCAATGTGCTCTATGTCATCAATGACAATAAGATCAAAGGAATTGGAATTATTAAGATATTTTATAACTAATATCTCACCCTTATTGTTTGTGGATAAAACTAGTACAAGGTTTTTGAGAACCGTTATACCCTTAGCTATTGAAGACCACTATGTTAGGCAACCGATACTAGCTATCGCTGCTTCACATAGGGCTAATAATTTATTTGGTGTTAATTATGAATTTCAAAGAGATGCTTCAATTTATAGAGCTAAATCACAAGCTTTGTTCGTTGGAGACCAAGTAAATTATTTTGATGACAAAGAAAATACCCTTTTGAGTATATTGTTAGTTACCATTCAAGAGATTTTCGAAGGAAATTCACTATACTGGAATGTAGCCTTGGAAAAAGCTGCCATAATAATTGAAAAGAGAGGTGGTATAAAGAAAGTTTCTAAATTTGCACCATTATCATGTCAATTATTTTGCTATTTGGATTTGATTTCGAGTCTAAGTACATGTTCATCACCATATGTTGATAAAGGCATTTCTGATTACGATGAAGAGGATGTAGAAAGTATTTTGAATAATAAATTTGGGTTCAGATTTGGTATCGCTGGAGAGATATTCAAAATTATTGGAAATATTTCAACCTTAGCTAGTCTAAGATCAAGCAGATTTGAATCGAAGGAGAATGAATCAAGATTTAATACGCTAGGTAACTTGATAGAGATGAGATTGCAAAACTGGTCACCAAAGTTGGATTTTTTGATGAATAATTTTCAAATCGATAATTCAATTGATGAAGGAAAATTAATTTTGTCATCATTTACAGTTGCATTGCAATGGTCTGCATTCTTGAGACTACATCAAATACGATATGGATACAATCGTAAAGATTCAAGGGTTGAAGCTTGTCTAGCGATCATATTGAGATCGTTGAAGGTAATTCAATACAATACTGATTTGGAAACTGGGTTAATGTTCCCATTAATTATGGCAGGTTCAGTGGCATACAAGACTGAAGATAGAGAATACATATTATCTAGAATCAGAAGTATAAAAAATAGATTGAAGTTGAACTACTTGAGTGAATTTGAAAAATTGATAATTCTGGTTTGGGACAGAGATAATCAGGAAAACCATGAGGTGAATTGGGCTAAAATAAGATATTTCCAATATTCCGGGTTAGTGATGTTTTAATAGTGAATATAGTTTAGATATCCGCAATTCTATAATGTGTCAAACCTCTAATGGAATAGCAGTGGATAAAAGAACCATTTTCATTCAACGGTGCTTTGTCGACGGTAAGTTTAAAATCCAAAACGGAATTCTTATCGTCTTATCGCAATTCAACATCTTATCGCGCGATCTGCAAAACTTGCCGCTCTATCTCTCAATATATAATACTATAATAGAAATGTTCTAGTGCCTTAGTGTAAAAAATTGATAGAAATAGTAAATACTAGTATTATGACAGTGGAATCTTGGAAACAATTAGATGTTATAGTTCTTGGTGGTGGGCTTGGTGGCTTATCATCAGCCTTAGCTATGAGAAGACAAGGACATAAAGTCAAAATCTATGAAAGATATGATTATGCTGGAGAAGTCGGTGCTTCGTTATCATGTGCTTCCAACGGTGGTAAATGGTTGGAAGATTGGGGTGTTGATCCAAATAAAGCCAAACCAGTCATTTTAAAGAATTTGATCAGACGTAATTGGGAAAATGGTGAAGTCAATGGAGTTTATCCATTAGGTGATTATAAAGAGAAATTCGGCCATCCATATTATAATTTCCATAGAATCGATATCCATGATGTTTTGAAAGAATATTGTACTTCAAGTGAAGGTGAAGGTGAACCATGTGAATTGATCTTAAACCACAAAGCCGTCAAAGTGGACTATAATAATGCTTCAGTCGAATTTGAGAATGGTGTAAAAACCCAAGGTGATTTGATTATTGCTGCTGATGGTATTAGAACTTTGACTAAACCTCAATTAGGTATAACCCCAAAATTCAGGAATTCTGATTCTTCTTGTATCAGAGTTTTATTCGATACTAAAAAAGTTAGAGAATTAGGTTTAAAAGATTTCTCAAATAACGAAGCTATTGAATATTGGGGAGGTGAAACCAAATACAAAATAGTCTTATCACCATGTGCAAACAACGAAGTTATATCTTGTTATTGTTTCTACGAAGCTAAGAATACTGATGTTAAAAATGATTGGAATAATGAAATTTCAATCGACCAATTAATCGAAAGTGTACCTGGTTTAGATCCAGAATTAATCGAATTATTCACCAAATGTGGATATGATATTAAACAATGGAGATTATATGTTCATGAGCCTTTACCTTACTTTTATAAAGCAAATGAAGATGGTTCAAAGGGTGTTGCATTATTAGGTGATGCTGCACATCCAATGATGCCTGATCAAAGTCAAGGTGCGGTTGCAGCTTTTGAAGATTCTGGTGCAATTGGATATATATTCTCTAAAAAATTCAATTTAAGTGTTGCACAGGGCCTTAAGATCTATGAATTAGAAAGAAAAGGAAGAGTTACTAAAATTCAAGCTGCTTCATTAAGAGCTAGAGAAAATTTGAATGAAAGAATTGGTTGGAGTTCAAAGGCTGATATCCCAGGTAAATTAACTATTGAAGAAGTATGTGGTTATGATATGAAATCACACATTGATCAATTAGTTAAAGAACATTTATGAGTAATTAATCTATTAAATAGTAATTTAGAAATATAGAAAATCTATTATAAATTCATTATATGTCATGACTAATATACAATTAAGAAAAATAACAATAGAATAAAAGAAATGAAAATGTCACAAAGTAAAAAAAATTATTGAAACACCCTTATCTGAAATTCCTGAACTAAAGTATAGTTGACCATACTTATCATAAGATGGTTAACTCATACTATTTCTTTACCTCAACCTTGAATCCACATTCTAAACAACTATAGCACTCTTCACCATCGTCGAATTTATGTAATCCTTTGTTTAACATTAAAGACCATTCACCTTTAGCAGGGATTTTCTTACAGCTATCGTTTAAACATCTAGCTGATGTCTTTTTATATCTTAAACCACATGAATTACACAATTGACCTTCTTTTGAAGACCATGATGGTCTCCAACATGGACTTTGATCTGATCCACAAGAAATACAAACTCTTGGAGGATGATTACTTTTTGGAGAAGTTTTTATCACATCTGTCTTCTTATTAGCTTTTGATGATGGAGGTGTGATAGGAATGAATTTTGTGTGCTTTTTAGGAGGAGTGACTGGTTGTTCGTAACTTTGATAATTTGATTGGTAATTATAAACATTGTTATTTGGGGATGATATATATGTAGAATAATGTTGATATGGATAATATGCTTGATATTGTGGTTGTGGCTGTTGTGGTACGGAAGGCTGTTGAACATGCTGTTGGATAGGTTGTTGGATAGGTTGTTGAATAGGTTGTTGGACAGGCTGTTGTTGGAAAGACTGTTGTTGAACTTGATATGGATAAAGGGGAGGGAAGCTCAAATTCTTTGGAGAACTCAAAGCTGGTTGAGCAGTTATAACTGGAGAAGTAGTTAAATGAACTGGTTGCAGTACTTGGACCCCATTAATAACAGGATTATCAGATCTTGATAATTGAACCAAAGATTGAGCCAATTCTAAATATTCAGGATATTTTTCAACATCTGTTAAATAGGTTTTGTTCAAATAAGTATAATTTGATTCATAAGGGAAATTAATTTTTCTTTCACTTTCAAACTTAATTGGAGGTAAAACTGGTTTTGAAATTTTTGAATCAAAAATTGGCTTAGTTTCACCATTCAATTTTGTTTCTTTTGGTAATAATTTAGAATTTTTAATTGTATCTAATAAACCATACCTCCAATTTTCATCGTTTGGTTTATAAGTATCGAAATAATCCAATGATGTGGTAGGGGTAATATTCTTCATATCATTAGTTAAGACGGTTGAAATACTTGGTAAAGTTATATTTGATTTATTTATTTTACCAATCAAATTGCTATCGTCTTTTTTAGATGATATATTGATACTATCAGAATTCACTGGATTCTTAGTCAAATCAGACTGTAATTTTTCAAGCTTTTCAGGTTTAGTAGCGTTTTCTAATAAATTACTATTATCGATACTCTTTCTTAAAGGTTTAGTAATCTTAATTTTTTTATTTGGAGATAAAGATCTTGACCTAGCATTTGGGGATTTAGAAGATAATCTAAGTTTTGATTCTTCATCAGTGGACTCAAATTTCAAGTCAGGAGAAGGACTAGTTTGAGGAGGAGCTGTTCTTGACCTTTTATTTGGATTTTCATCGATACCCAAGTAGGTATTATTTTCTTCATTTCCGATGATTTCACTATGGCTTCTTTTTCTTAATCTGAATCTGGTAGATTCGTTGGTAATCTGTTCTTTGAATTTGATTAACATTTCATTGTAGGAACGGGATCTGATATGGGTTGGAACAAAATCTTGGTTAATGGAACCGTGATGATTATTATTACTATTAAACATTGCAGCAGTTCCAACACTCATAATTTTATTCTTTATTTGAAGCTGGTGAAAAGTTTAAATGGTATTCTTAAGATCTTAAGAATTAACGAAAGGCTATTGGATTTTATATCTGCCAGAACCGAAGCAAATATATTTTTCTAAGAATAACTGGAGAATAACCACAAGGAGAAAATAAGGAAATAATTAACAAACAACAAAAAAAGAATGAATTGGCTGTTTATGAAAAGTTATATAATCTGGAGATTATATTAAAAGTCAATGGAAACGAATGTACTTCAGCTTTTTATTAAGAAAAACCAACTTTTTTTTTTGCAAGCCTTTCAATGATTTAAATAAAAATAAAAGAAAACTCTATTTTTATAAAATCAATATGATCCAGCAATTATTGTTCCAAACAAGTAATTTGATTCCAGCAATATTCCTTCTATTTTATTATCTTTTGATTCAATTGATTTAGCCAGCTTTATGTTTCGCACTGGTGGCTGGTTCTACTATTAATATCGTCTGGTTCAAAACAAATCGATTCCACTTGACAATACTCTACTCTACAATCGTATCACTTCTTATCCTTAGTTATTAATATTGCTAATACCTTCTTATGTTTTTGTATCTCTCTCTATGGTTGGTATCTTTGCTTATTTGAATCTTAGATCTCTTCCCCTTGACGGCTCAGCAGTGTCGATCCAAATCGCTCGATTGGGAAGGTCGCGCGACATTTTGGACCCTTATTACCATTTATAGAAAAGTAATTACACTAGATTGGGAAATGTAATCAGCATATTACCATTTGAGCCAAAATCACTTCGAAAGGGATCTCACAATGCATCACCTATTGTTTTTCCAGCACAGTTCCTGGAACTATCTGGGGATGATGGTTTTATTATTTCTTCTTTCTCTTATTTCGCCTTTTATTTCGTACCGATGGTCTAGAGGGTCCTTTTTCGCTTTTTTGTTTGAATTTTAGAGTAAAACTGAGTTACTTACTGAGATTGAGGATAGATTGACTAATAGGTGTCGGAATCTGTAGGTTACAGGATCACTGTAAGACACTATCACTGGAAACAAGGTTCACTGGAAACAAGGTTCACTGGAAACAAGGTTCACTGGTCTTAGACTAGAGCTTTCGATTATTGTTTCTATAAACTAAAGGTATGTTAGTGTCAGATTAACTTTCTCTTTCAACTTCGATTGTGCAATATTCAAATATTCGAATATTCTATTTAATTTCTCTTCAAATGCTGTACTTTCATAACAATTTTTCATTTATTTCTTCAGCTAATGTTCAATTAAAATAGTGATTTTCACTGATTTATTGTATCTCAAAATAACATAAAAAAAAATCAATCTAATACCAAAAGACTCAGAATAAAAACTAAGTGAACAGAGAAAACATTCAAGAAACTCTAAAACATTCGTATACTCATCTATAAATTCATAACGGAAGTAATAGTTTTAATTTAAACATCAATCCTTCATTTCACCTTCAGCTTTATGTTCAGCTTTATCAGCAGCAAGACCACCAGCAACACCACTAACTAAATGTCCAACATTTCCCAATCCTGCTTTATCAGCTAATTTGTTAGCACCCATTGATCCTGCAAGACCAACTCCAATATCTTTAACAAAATTTGTTTTATCGTCTGGCATTCTTTAATTACAACTTAATTTATAATTTTTATGAAAGAATTCATTGTCCTATTTATACTACGAATAAATTTCACTTGTAGTGTACCTTAAACTTTATCATCATCCTCTGTGGTTGTGAAATCATATTTGTTTGCTATCATATTTGACAGATTAATTTTGTCGATGTCGTAGGAGACATGTGACATTATTTAATATCGCGAAGATTGAAAAAAAATTTGATAGTATAATGAATCAAGACCCAAGTATGTATAAGGTGGTGAAAGAAGGAAGAAAACGCTGCCCTTAGTTAACACTACTAACTGTTTAGCACAACCAATAGAACCGTTCATTAAAACGTTATTGTCGTCTTTAGATTTGACCAATGAAAACTATGCTAATGTTGAAGCATATGCGACTCAATTGGGTAATTCATTGAAACCTAATAGTGGAATAATAGTAAACGGTGAACCCGTGATGTCGAAATTGGATTTCCAAAAGAAGTGGCTAATGACTCCATTATCTTTCCATCAATTGAATAATTATGATTGCCACTTAATCCCTGGTACTGGCTCTTATATAGTAAACATAACTGGAAAAGTAAGATTTGACGAAAGTGGTAAAAATAGATTAGGCGAAACTTCAGAACTAAACGTCACTAATGTTCAAAAAAGAGCTATCTGGAGTAGTTGGTTTGGTTTCTACCTCAATTTGGTAATAGACCAACCCGGCTCTAGTATGGAAATCATAAACAATTTCGATTATCGTATAAATTATAAACCTCATGATACTATTATCTTCATGTAAAAAGCCCTTAAAAAAGAGAATACTTAGCATTTGTAATATAAATATGAATATAGATATAAATATATTTAAACATCATCATTATTCTTGATGAAATTACTCAATAAATCTCCTAAATAGTTATTCGAATAGAATTCAATTTGAGATGTATAATCTTCCCCTGATAATTCAAGTAATGCTTCAACAATACTTTTTGTAAGAAAGTTATAGAATACCAAGTCTACTGACTTTTTTCCTGTTAATTCTCTAGACTCAACAACATTAGGAATTGGGAAATTCCTAGTAGGATAATGAATTGTATCATCACCATCTTGTCCAAAATCATCATAAGTAACATACCCTTTTGCCAATTTCTTCAAGGGATATTGATCTTTTATTCTAAAGTCATCTAAATGGGATTGTTTGTTACCAATCATATTGAAATATATATGTGGTGGTAGCAATTCTCTAATATATCTTCCATCATTTAATTTGGCTGATACTCTGGTTGCTAATGAAACTGGTAATGTTATCTTCACCCAGTCATTCTTAAAGGGAGATATAATATATTTTGTATTAATCGTGTAGTCTCCATGATATAAATCATATCTTACCGAACCAGTATTTATAATTATAATTCTATCGCTAGGCTTATCCGATTCTAAACTAGGTAATACTCTATCAGTTAATAACCTGAATAAACTACGTTTACTAGTAATTGGAGCATAATCCATATAATAGTTATTAGCAACATGTCCAATATACTCATCCAAGTTCAATTCTTGTCTGGTTTGATCGATCAAATCTTTGACCATATTACCTTGCTTTGTTTCAAAGTTTTCATATCTCTTACTATGATATTTGAATGAATTGATATTGAAATCGATATAAGATCTACTGAATTTAGACTTAATATCTGCTTGTTCATCTTGAATATTCTTATTGTCAATACTTACCCATCCTACAGTCTCACAGAATCTTCCACTTTCTAAGGATGTCAGATTATCGTCATAAACTACAAAATCTCTTATATGGCTATGTCCACCAAAATACTGAATTACAGTTTTTGGGTAGTATCTTCTTAAAAACTCGTGGAGATTATTTAATTCTCCCCACTGATGGGTTATAGGGATATGGCCGATGACCACGATATAGTCAACTTCAGATTCTGGAAATTGGTTCAAGATATCCGTGAACCACTCAGTTTGAATGACCTCTTCGATTGATGTAACCTTGGTGTTTTGATTGTTTCTATTAAAGTCAAACAAAAAGCCAAAAGACAAAACCCTGAACCCATTGACGGGAGTTTTGAAGTATTTATATTTATTACCTAAAGGTTTCCATTGATCGTCATATAAGATTTCAACATTGGTGTTAACGTAGTTGTCACCATAATGTTGGAAAATATATTCATATTCTGTCTTGCTGTTCTCCCATTCGTATAATTCATGATTACCAATTGTCAAAATATCATAATCTTGTTTGGCGAAAATTGGTAGGGATTTATTACCGTTAGGTACGGTGATATCACTTAATCCATTACCATCGTGTCTATCTCCTGTATCAATAAATAGCAAGTCCTGTCCTTGGGAGTGTGCTTTGGCTTTCATATTTGTTGTAAATGAAATGAAATCCCCCCAATTGGCATTATACTGTTTCTGATTAAGATGGCCAGAATACCATCCATGAGTATCTGTTGTATGGATAAAATTCAAATCCCCCCATGTTAAGTCTCTGATAGCACCATCGTTGCCCAGGAATGACCCTAGTTGGGGTATACTAAGCGGCAATTGCAATAATCCTTTCAACCACTTCATTATCTTTGACTCTCTTTACTTTTGAGTCTGCGATTACTATGATGGTTAAATGAGATTTGATAAGAGTTGAGGTTTGGGACTTTTAAGCGAACTTCCTAACACAAGATACCCAAAACTTCTCCTAGAACATCAATTTTTACCTTCAATGTAGTGTTAGAGGGCATGAATGAAGTTCTTTGTACTTTTCTATCGGTTTTATAGGTTTTTTTTAGCTGAAATAGAAATGTTCACGTGACCAGAGAAGATAATTCAATAGTAAATGGTTAATATATATTTAATGTATTAATTTACAAGTTTATAAACCTTGTTGAGCTCTTCTTCTGTCTCTTTCTTCTGAGATTGATAATTTAATACCTTTACCTTTTGGTAATGAGACATATGGTTTACCAGCTTCAGTACCAATAACGAAAACGTTTGATAATCTGGTAACGAAAGAGTTTTCTAATGAATCTTTGATATGGACTAAATCGAAACCACCTTCGTGTTTTTCTCTGTGAGTGATAACACCAACTCTACCCAAATTTCTACCACCAGTAACCATAACTAATTTACCAGTATCGAATTTGATGAAATCGGTGATTTTACCAGATTCTAAATCAATTTTAACGGTATCGTTAGCTCTGATTAATGGATCTGGGTATCTGATAGTTCTACCATCGTGGGTAACAACGTATGGAATACCTCTTTTACCTAATTGGACTTTCTTAACTTTACCTAATTTGTATGAAGCTTCTTCATTGGTAATTCTGTGAACTGCAAATTTACCTTTAGTATCATAGATTAATCTAAAGTTTTCATTGGTTGCTTCTAAAGTGATAACATCCATGAAACCAGCTGGGTAAGTAGCATCAGTTCTAACTTTACCATCAACTTTAACGTGTTGTTGCATTAAGATAGCTTTGGTTTCTCTACCGTTTAAAGCATACTTTAATCTGTTTCTTAAAAAGACAACTAATGGTAATGATTCTCTTAATTTATGAGGACCAGCTGATGGTCTTGGTGCATAGACACCTGATAATTTGTCTAACATCCAGTGGGATGGAGCATTTAATCTCTTTAAATGTTTTCTTGGACCTCTTGCCATTTTCTAATTCTATTTAACAAAAAATTAATTAAAATTTAACTACTGAAAATTTTTATTATGAAGAATGAGATTGAAATTTTTTGGAAATAAAAGTAGTGTGAAATCTCGAAACACGTGATACAACAGGGTAAAGCCCTATGATAGTCTCAATATACTCTATACTTATATATATACTATTATGTTTATTCTGTTATATATATATATATATATTATATTATATTTACTATATATTAACTATTCCAGAACCATTTCTTCTTATAAGGAGCTAATTTTTCATCCAATTCTTTTTCTTGTATCATCAAATCATTCAATTCATCTTCTAAATTAATATTTTTTTCGGTTTCTGCTTTGTTCTCTTCTAATAACTTAGATATTTCTAGTTCAATATTCTCAGGTATATCATCATTGACCTTTGACTTCAACTCCTTTATTGATAATTTCAAATTATCAATCTCTTCATTTAATTCTAAGTTGGAACTAACAATATCTGGTAATTTGACCTTCAAGTTAATCAAGTCTTGCAATAAATCAAGATGATCTTGATTTAAATTTGATAAGTTCATTTGTAAGTACTTAATTTCATTTCTTAATTTCCCATTGACTAAATTAATCTTATTGATTTCATCTAACTTCTTTGAATTTTGTTCATATAACTGATTGAATTCAAGGTTGAATTTATTCAAATCATTGGGATTCAAATTTATCAAATTCTTGAACACTTTATCCATATCATAATAATCATTAATTGGTTTGTCATAAGTCCTTGGTGTTTCACTAATATATTTTTCATTAATAAATATATTGAAAACCAGGTTTTTCAAGAAATTTAATAACGTATCAAACTTCAAATTCAATAAATTCGATTCATTCAATATCATTAAATTGATACTTATCTTTAATAAGAAATCAATTCCTTCGAAAATAACAAAATCATAAATCCTATCAACAATATCAATTGGGAACTTGTAACTGAATAATGTCAAAAACCACTGACTAGCATACATCGAAGACTTTATACCTTGATTTATTAAATGATTGAACAATTGAGGTCTGGTCATTTCTAATATCCTATCAAATTTATATAACATCAAATGTAAGCCTCTCATATCATCCAGGAAGAAATTCCTTAAATTGTATTCATTCATTAAATTCACTAGAAGATTAAAACTTTCAAATTCATTCAACTGCAAGTTTATTGGAGTTAGTATGAATATCATTCCTTGAGTGTAACCAATTTCCTTATCATAATTTGAGTAGATTTTCAATATGTTGAAGATTTCATTTATTTTATTTAACTTGGAAATAGAATTATAGAAACTAGTTCTAGTGATATCCTTCTTGATTTGTCTCTCGTGGATTGACTCCAAATTCTTATTATTGTAATAATAATCATTCAATTTAATATTGTTTGATTTCGATACAATTGCCCAAATAATACCTCTGATTTCACTTGGAATACCCTTCTTAATCAACTTGTGAATTTCTTCAATGGTCAATTTATCTTCCACTAAAAGCTCCCAGTGACTCCAATCTATTTTGGTGGTAGTATTGATCATACTGGCATTCTTTATTTGATTGAATAGAGACTTTAAGGTGTTAGTTCCTTGCTCAATGGATGCTTTATCAGGATGATTTTCGAATGTTGTTTTAATCTTTGTCAAGTTAGATTCCAATAAATAGTTTGATGATTGTTCTAGATTGATTGGAGTGAAGTTTATAGGTTCATTAAGTTTGAAATAATCTATTATGACTGATCTATCTGGAAGTTTAGTACCATTATCAGCCTCAAGAACCTTATTATCACCAGAAACATCATTAATACCATCTGCTATTGTAATATCTCCATTATGTTCTTCATTCTGTCCATTGGACTTGTTATTACCTTCAATGGACTCTTCCTGTTCGTCATCTTGGTCTTCTTGATCATCTTCATAAACACTTTCTGATTGAGTCTTGGATTCCAAGTCTTCCGTATCTGCTATTTCATCAACCTGTTCATTTTGTTCAACGTCGATATTTCCATCCTCAGCAGCTGGTTCCTCAATTCTGTCGCCATCATTATGACTAGTATCACTGTTTTCGTGTTCAACAGCGTCTGTGAAGTCTTCCACTGTATCACTGTGGTCTGTTTTATCACTGTCCCCCATTATTTATATTGTAGAACTGTAAGCGCGATAACTTTGTATGAAGAGTTCTGAGAACTTGAAGCTTTCAGTATTATACCTTTCGAGGCTTGTAGAACATGATTAGAGGGGACTTTGTAACTGTAATTGTACGTAGAAGATTTTGTTAGTGGGTTTTGGCATTTCAGCTTTTTTTCAGATTCAAAATACTACAAATCACCATATATATATATATCTATAATCACACTAAGAACTAAACTAATAACTATACCTAAAAGACCTATTTTCAAAATCTGTCATATTTGCCCATGTAGTTTCTTCCAGATTTCCTACAACGTTGTTCTCTTGTTCTTTGTCTCTCTTTTTATTTCTGAGGTAATAAACAAGAGCCATCAACAAAGCTAATACAATACTACTGGCTTGAGTTACCAACATTGAAATTTTGGCACTATAGTAATGTGGAGCTTCTTCAGCTCTATAACTTTGTGGACCTGTAATATTACCAAGGGCAAACCCAATACTAATACTGATAGCTGAAAAGGCAACTTTTTTTGTACTTCCAGATGTATTTACACCAGCCCATGCATAACAAATAGCTAAGGGTGCTGTAACAGTATTAATCATATAAATACCAATCAATAAACCTGCTTGATTTGATTTTGGAAGAAATGACATTAACGCTCCTCCACATACAGCTGGACATAACAATATTGAGATTGCAAGATACTTTGGAAATCCCTTTTTAATAAAATAAGTAGACAACATCGACGATAAAATACTTACAACCCCTGATGGCATATTTAATAAGGCTGCTTCTTTTGAAGTAAAGCCAAATGAAACAATATCCAAGGCTGAAAATGTTGAAATCGTGTTCGAAGAAAATGAAATAGTTGCAGAAATAATCAAGAATAAATATGCTTGAATATCTGTACAAAACTCCTTTGCTTGCTTCCAGTTGAAACTTCTTGAAGAGTCAATACCAATTTTGGATTCACTCAATTTCAATAATAATACATATTTTTCTTTAGCAGTTAGCTTTTTGTTAGTCAAAGGGGTACTTGGTAACATGAAGTAAACATAAATACCAGCAAGAACGTTAACAATACCTATAACAATAAACATAATTCTCCAACCTTCAACTGGAGCTGTTGGACTGACTTGTTGGAAAAGGAAACTGATCACACCTCCTGAAATTTGACCAAGACCTAAACCACTATACCAAATACCAGTGAAAAATGGTGTATCTCTTTTATCGACAAAATTAGTGGTAATTAAGACCATACATGGAATAACACTTGCTTCAGCTAAACCAAGTAAGATTCTAACAGTTAAAATACCTGCATAATTCTTAGTTAAAGCACAAAAAGAAGTCAAAATACCCCAAATAATAACATTAGCACCCAAAACTTTACAAACTGGGAACTTTTGAATGAAATAAAAACCTTGAATAAATTCTGCAAAAATATAAGCAACGAAAAAATAAGTTGGTAAATCCGAAAATTGATTATTTATAAGATTTAAGTCAGTGGTAATACCCATAACTCTAGCATAGTTCAAGCAAACTTTATCTAAAAATTGTAAAGTATAAACTATTAACATTGGAATTGCAAATTGCTTATATAACTTTTTAACGATCTCTGGGTAAGTAACATTTTCTTCTTCATGAGCTGTAACGTCAAAATTCTGTATGAATTGGAAATTAGGATCCGTAGAAGCTTTATCATGGACTTTAACTAAAACTTCATTAGCATTAACGTTTTTTTCATAGTCAAGAACTTCGCCAGTTGAAGTTCCGATGCTCTCAACATCTACCGAAGATACTGGTTTCTTTTCACTCATTATAGCTGTGATGTTAAGAATATGGATGTTGTTGAACCTTTGTTCAGTTTGAAACTCAAAACCAGGAAGTTCTTTGGTCCTTTTATAATCGAATTTGATGTAGAGTGTATAATTTTTCAATAATCTACCTGCATGATAAGCGATGATATCGAAAATATGCCGCCGTGAAAATCGCCTAAAATGTAGCCTATCGAACTAAAAAATTCCGCTTTTAGTCTAATTCCAGGGGAAACTCACCGTGATGGGTCAGACTACAAAAAACTAAATAATCGTCATGATACAGTATAGATTAAGCAAGATCAGTAATGACGATCTCCAAATATCTTAGAGTACAAAAAGGAGATTCAATTTTGGTTACTGGGGCCAATGGGTTTATAGGAGCACATGTAGTAAAGAAATTATTGGATGCAAATTATAAGGTTAAAGTCATGGTTAGGAATGAAAAGAAGTATCATATTTTACAATCTTGCTTTGATAAACCAATTTCATATACTGTGGTTCAAGATTTTGATGATGAAGTTAATCTTAAAGAAGCTGTTAAAGGGTGTGACGCTATAATTCATTTGGCATCACCATTTTCTTATAGTGCTACAGACTATGAAAAAGAATTGATGGAGCCAGCTTTAAAATGTACGACTTCAGTATTGAAAGCATGTTTAACTGAATCATCCATAAAAAGAGTTATTATAACATCATCTTTTGCTGCTATATACGATGCTTCAAAAGGTTTACAACCCGAAAAAGTTTATACTGAAGATGATTTTAGTCCATTAACTTGGGAGGATGGTGTGAATGCTTCAGATGTCCCTACAGCTTATAGAGCATCCAAGATTGTTGCCGAATTAGCAGCTTGGAATTTCATGAAACAAGAGGATCCCAAATTTGATATCACTATTTTATGTCCTTCGATGGTTTTCGGTCCATTATTATCAACCAAGTTATTGAATTCAATTGATGATTTGAATTTGAGTAATAGCATTGTATGGAATATAGTTGATGCTAAAGAAATTCCACCAACTAAGGCACCTTTATACGTTGACGTTAGAGATGTTGCAGATGCACATGTAAATGCATTAATGGTTGAAAGTGCTTCGAATTCAAGGTACCTTTTATCCGCTGGAGATTTTGATACTCAAGAGATAGCAGATATCTTGAGACAAGAATTCCCACAAGAAGAGTTCAGATCAAGAATCCCTTTGGGTGAACCTGGTAAAAGACTCTCAGGAACTCATTATAAAGGTGATAGTTCCAAAGCTGTAAGAGAATTGCAAATTAATTTCAGAAACTTACAAGAAAGCGTATTAGATCTTTGTCAACAGCTCTCTACCTTCAATAAATAAACATTTCTTCAACTCAAACCCTCCTCTCATAGTTCTTCTTAGTTAAGATGTTCTTAGTTAAGATGTTCTTATAAGAGCGCTCAGAAAATTTGCAACAATCGACGCGTATATTTTTCAAGATCAAAATGACAGAGGTGATGAATAACCCCATAGATGTGGAGATGAACGAGTACGATTCGCCACTTAACGATGAAGTCCAAAAGAACTATAAGATATGGAAGAAAAATGCTCCATTTTTATATGATTATTTATCAACATCGGCCCTTTTATGGCCCAGTTTTACTATAAGTTTTCTACCCGATATTGAAACTAATAAGGCCACAGATCCATTTGCTGAAAGGAAAACCGATGAACCAGATGTATTGGCACAGAGATTACTTTTGGGAACTTTCACCTTATCCCAATCCATTGATTCAATTTCCATTTTAAAACTTCCTTACTACAAGAATTTGAATAAAAATCTTAATATAGAGAAAATGGACTATAACGAAGACAAAGGTGAATTTGCAATAAACAATATAGGCCGTAAGAAAATCACCACCCTTCAGAAAATTAATCATTGGGGAGATGTTAACAAATTGAAATACATGCCCCAAAATCCTGATGTTATCGCAAGTGGTAATAATTTTGGTAATTTGGTTATTTATGACAGAACAAAACATTCCAGCTACCGTAAGAACCTCAATGATAATGGGGAAATTGACCAACCTGAATTAAAATTAGGCTCTTCAACCGCAAATCAAGATCAAGATATATTCGCTATAGATTGGAATAAACAATCTTATGGCTCTTTGATAAGTGGTAAAATGAATGGGGAAATTAATATATTTGACTTGAAAGAGCAAATAACTAATAAAGAAACAAAAGACCTAGCTCCCAAAACAATTATTCAAAATGAATTCGGAGTCAATGACATTGAGTGGATTCCTGATCATGATTCTCTTTTCAACATTGTAGACGAACATGGGAATTTTAAATTATACGATTTAAGAGCTGGTCAATTCATCATAGATA
Organism: Yamadazyma sp. yHKB15; assembly: GCA_030555745.1. NCBI lineage: Eukaryota > Fungi > Ascomycota > Pichiomycetes > Serinales > Debaryomycetaceae > Yamadazyma > Yamadazyma sp. yHKB15. The sequence continues at coordinate 404,278 of JANIWS010000007.1, forward strand.
AGAAAATCTCCCAATATGCGTTGAATTCGCTAAGTATCAATCCAAAGGACCTGAAATTTATAGGGGCAGGTGACAATAAAGGTAATATAAATATCTGGGATCTAAGGAATTTAAATAATGGAGATGAAGCTATAATAAAGATGAATGGAATACATCAAGAGGGAATAACACAACTCAAATGGCATCCCAAATTTCATAACATTATCGGTTCATCCTCTTCAGATTCAACTGTAAAGATCTTTGACCTTGAAAAATCAATTGATAATGAAAATTGTGAAATATTTGTACACTGTGGACATATGTTAAGTGTTAATGATTTTGATTGGTCTTTGAATGATGATTGGATGTTAAGTAGTGTTGCAGATGATAACTCTTTACATGTTTGGAAGCCCAATAACGAAATTGTCAGAGTATATCAATGATTATAAAATAGGCTGACGGTAAATAGATGATTTTTTAATGGCGTATGTATTTTTATGATGTATTTATTCTATATAGTTTTAAATTTAAATCTGTCTAGATTCATTTCTCTTAAATATAAAATCTGATATTTTGAATAAATGATAAACTTTCATTAAATCATGAATTATTTCAATTCAATTTAAGCTTTGGCAAAAATTTTTTCAATTTCACTAACTGATTCATTTAATACTTTTTCTTGGAATTTTGGATTATCAATTTCTTTGTTAACTTTTTCTAAGACTGATTTAATTAATTGCTCTTGTTCTAATTGTCTTTGTTGTTGTTCGAATCTAACCCATGAATCTAAAGTTGATTTAGCTTCAGCGACAACTGCAGCTTGTTGTTTTAATTCGAATGATTTAGCTTCTAATTCAGCGGTTTCTTTTGAAACAGCGAATAATTGTTTAGTGGTTTCAACAACATCTTTTAATTGAGAAACTGATGAGATTCTGTCATTAACTGCAGAAATATGTTTGGTTCTTGATTCATTTAATAATGAGTTAACTTTTTTAACTTCACCATCAGCCCATTCGGTATATAATGGAGCAACGAATTTAGCAGCTAAGAATGAAAAAGCAGCAAAAGTTGCAACTAAAATGGTTTCATCATGAATAATAATTAATTCATTTGAGATACCATAAATAGCAGCAGCAGTTGTGGTAGCTAAGAAACCAGTTTTTGATAAGTAGTTGTTACCTGGCATAGCATCAACGATTGAGTTTGCTTTTGTTTTTGGTTCGACTGGTGTTGACATGTATCTTAAACCAATTCTAAAGAATGTTAGTATTTAATTTTTACAAAGTGACAAGGAGTGATTACGAGTACAATGTTTAACTGGAAGGTGATCAATGACATTCTGAAAGTGTAAAATGATATATATGTAAGGAATTTGGAACAATTTGGGGGTGGTTGATCAAGTCAATTCATTAATTATATAGTTTGATTATTGATTGATTTTATACATTGTTTGTTGATGATAAAAATTGTAATTTCACTCTAAAATCTCCGGGAGAAAACAATTACATACGAAGCTGGACGAAAAGCCATTCTTGAAGCTGGAGCTAATGCTCTAACTGCAACTTTGTTCATCATAGACATCGTTAATATTCAAAGTCTTATTTGTTAGTTGAAATTTTTCGCTCTTCAAAATTCTCAGCGATCGGATTCATTTTTTTGAAAAATGATTGGACATCCTCGACTTCCTAATCCGGTAGTCTCTGTGAAGATAAGCGAGCATAGTTACTCTTGTAGAGTGTAAAGAGTTTTAAAGTATGATACAACTATATTACAAACTAATTATTATACTTTTCCTGAAGGATTTTATTAATGGCTCTATTTGTTCTGATTTCAGCTAATTGGAATTCCCTTGACATTGACTCTATTATATCTTTGTTATATTTCTGGAATGGTTTTTCTGAAAGATCATCAAGCTCATCAAGCTCATCTATGGCAGATGCATATTGAGCAACTTCTTGTGATCTTTGAAACACTTTATCTTGGATTTCCTTTGCTAGTATTTCCACTGTTTCATTACCTGAAATCTTGAACACTCCACCTTCATTGGTATCTTCTTTTGATGATGCTGCTTCTAATGCTATATGATTTGATTCTTTCAGTTCCTTCAATTCTTGACCTTCGACATCCACTTTTTCTATCACTCCATTATCTTGTGTGCTAGAAGTATTGGCAACTTGTGCTTGTTGGGCCCTCCTCTTTGCCCTTAACTCTGCAATTCTCCTCTGTCTTTCGTTAGCTTCTTCTAAACTCATCAGTAGCGCGAATAGTTGCAAAATATCCCATAGCGTCTAATCACCATGAGTGACTTCTTAAGAACATTGACCCTGTTCTTGGAGGATGAGAGTACCGCAAACACACATAGAGGTAAATAATACCACTTTAGTTTACATGGCGATCTTTGTTGCCTTTTGGTCCAGTTACTAATCGTTTAGAGAGTAAGAAAGCTGAAACCGCTCACCTTAATGAATTTGAACATAGCTCTGGTGATCTACTGGAGAATAAGAAAATAGTAATTAGACCTCTAAGAAAATTTAAAAGGATCAGAAAAGACTTCAAGTCTCCCTTTATTATACAAGAAGCTTCTTTGACACACAAAAGTAGTACAAACGGAAAAATTGATGATTTACCTGAATCTGTTAGACTGGTCTTTAACTTCAAACAGTTTAATGCAATGCAATCTCAATGCTTTGATAAGATCTATAATGATGATGTAAACTGTGTTATAAGTGCTCCAACTGGTTCTGGTAAAACAGTATTATTCGAATTGGCGGCCATTAGGCTCTGGTTGAAAGAAAAACAGAATAAGCCTAAAATAGTTTACATAGCGCCAACTAGAGCATTATGTACAGAAAAGAGGGATCATTGGCTGAAGAGTTTCCAATCATTGAGTATTTCTATATGTTTACTTACAAGTGATACAACAGCTTCTGAAAGAGCTGAACTTAACAGATGCGATCTAATCATTTCAACTCCTGAAAAGTGGGACCTATTTTCAAGAAATTGGTCTACTTTCCAGAACTTGAATATAAGGTTAATTTTGGTTGATGAAGTTCATATTCTAAACGAACCTAGGGGATCCACTCTCGAAGTTGTGTTAAGCAGAATGATAACTAAGTTTAGGGATATGAGGATTATTGCATTATCTGCAACCATTGAGAATATACAAGATATTTCTGAGTGGTTTCACAATTCCATAAACAGCCAAAAGACTATTCATTTACATTTTGGAGAAGAGTACCGTCCAGTGAAATTAGAGAAATTTGTCCTTGGTTACCAACCCCAGAATGATAACTCATTCCAATTTGATAGTTTATTGACAACTAAGCTTATTGATATTTTAAATAGATACAGCGATGGGAAACCTACATTGATATTCTGTCCTACCAGGAATAGTTCCATTACAACTGCAAAATACCTCAATGCAAATATTACAAGACTCAGTTATCTCAAAAGGAACTCCAATGCACAATTCCAGGATGAAGTAATATCCTCAATCGCCCAGAATCAAATTGCATATCATCATGCTGGTTTGGCATACAATGTCAGACATAAAGTTGAAAATGGATTTTTAAATGGTGATTTGAAGATAGTTTGTTGCACATCTACCTTAGCTGTAGGACTTAATCTTCCAGCTTACCTAGTTATCATCAAGGGAACTAAGCGCTGGTATAATAATTCACTACAAGAATATGATGATATCAGTATCACACAAATGGTAGGTAGAGCTGGAAGACCACAATTTGAAAAGCAAGGGAAAGCAGTTATTTTAACAGCCCTTTCCACAAAAAAAGCTTATCAAGATAAATTTGAACGAAGAGAAAAAATTGAAAGCAACTTGCACAGGAATATCAAAGAGCACATAATTTCGGAAGTATCTTTCGGTATAATCAATTCACCTGCAAGTGCTTTGGAATGGATTAAAGCGACTTACCTTTTTATTCGATATCTCTCCAATCCATTAAACTATCAAGAAATTCCCAAAATTAGAGGTGAACTGGTAGAGAAGAGTTTATTCGAATTCTGCCTGAATGTCTTGAAGGAACTAGTAATTGAAGGAACTTTAAAGGTGGAGCAAAATGGAAATTATGCTTGCACAAAATATGGTGAGTTATTAGTTAAACATTGCATTAGAATCGAAACTATGAAAAAATTAATAAGTTCTAAGTACAATTTATCAGAAATTGATATACTAAAGGTATTGAGTGAGTCGGAAGAATTCTTGGATATAAAACTTAGGAATCAAGAAAGAAAATTATATAGAGAGATCAACAAGCTGGAGTCTATCAGGTACCCTTTAGTCGACTCTGACTTTGAGGACAATCATAAAATCATGCTAATCATTCAAATCGAACTTGCTGGTATGGATTTCAAGTCCTGTGATGGAGCCTCCAACTTATATCCTCATTTCCTAGGTGAAAGACTGTTGATATTCAAAGTGGGACCACGAATCTTGAGAGCTTTGGTCGACGTGGCTCTATACAGAAAGGATTCAGGGTCATTAAACAATGCTTTATTATTATTACGCTGCTTAGAAGGGAAATGCTGGGAGAACTCTCCAATGGAACTAAGACAATTGGAAGATGTTGGCACTGTTTATGTTCAAAAACTAGTTAATCATAATTTTAACAGATTGAATCAAGCGCTATGTTTAAGTCATGGCCATCTTGAAAACTATCTTGATATCAGAAGCGATCTAGCTAAGAAAATCTTGAGTCAAGTAAATAATCTACCAAAAATTGACTTGTCTGTTGAAAAGAAAGAGATGAAGCTTTCAGCCAGGGATATCGAGATTGTTTTCGATGTTAGTATAAAAGTTTCCAATCCGAAGCAGTCTTTCATATGGAAGGGAAACTACTTGAGCCTTTCGGTACTTATATTTTTGAGTACAGGCGAGTTGATTGACTTTATGAAGATTCCAATCAGTCAGTTCTCAGAGAGTAAACCGAAGGTCTTAGAGATAAAGTCTAAATTTAGTGAAAAAGAACAAGCACTACACATTATAGTTGCAGCTGAGTCAATAGCAGGTATTACCAAGAGGTTCTCCGCAAGGATAGAGCAATTAGCTCCTGAGAGTTTCCAAAGAGTGTTGAAAGATAAACCCCAGATCCAGCAGCCTAATGAAGGGTTAAGCTCTCCAGTAATTGGCTCTGGTTCAAATATAGAACGAGCCCCGAAAGTTTGCAAAGTTCCAAATAATCAACCGAGTAGTAAATCAAGTACTCCACGAAAGCAAATAAAAAGACAAGGTAGATTCAAGCATGGTGTTAAAGGATGCAGATCACAATCACCTTTAATGAACAACATTAGTCCACAATCTCTATTGCAAGCTCCAATACCCAGAAAAAGAAAAAAGATTAGATTAGGTCTTCCAATAGGAATTTTTGCTGACGAACTGGGAATTTTCAATTCAGATAATGAGTGTGAATTTGATTATGATATGCATCTTGGTGTAAGACCTAGGATGTCTTTGAAGTCTGATGTTAGTTTTGAGTCCAAAATATCAGACACTTCAATAGTCGAAAGAGACTTGGAGATATCAAGAATAGAAACTACTATGGCTAGCTTTCAAAGTGAGCAGAGCCTCAATGGTGAAACTAAATGAAAAATCTAATCTTGAGAGGGGTGTTTTAATTATTATAATCATAATACATAAATTAAAATTTTGTTCCTAAATAGTCGGTTATCACATTAACCAAAAATGTTTCAGGTATCTGCATATGACCACCTTCTAAGTCTTGGAAGATCAATGACCCTCTATTATCCAAAGTCTTCAAACCCAAGAAGTCAGACTTGTAAATGCTTGACTCTCTTAAAGGTGTTATTGTCCCAGACATAACATCAATAGAACCGAACTGTGAGCTCTCTTTGGGATTGACGGTGGTATCGTCTTGGAATTGAACCATAACAAGTTTATTCAAGGATTTCATTCTTGTTGAATATAAGTCATTGTAGTGGTCGATTGCTTCATTGTTTATGTCAGCTAAGAAATTTGAATGTTTCATATAATTCACATAATCATAAGGATCACGGAAATATTGAGCAGGAACAACACTATGCTGAACAGAATTGAACCACACTTGTCTCCTAAGGAATTGGTTTCTTCTTTTACAAACCCAATCGCTAGGATCCTCACATGCAGGCAAATCCATAACACCCATATGGGGTGAGCCAAAAGTGATGAGGTTATTAATTTTTGCACTTGAACATCTTTGTAATAAACCTCTCAAGAATAAACCACCTTGTGAGTAGCCAATAGCATCGAAACCATCACTCAAGAGTTCTTCAGCACCAACTTCTTGACAAATCTTATCCAATTGTTCATTTAAGTCGCCCACAAAAGATGCCTGTTCATCTTTAGAAGGGTCCTCATCTAAATAAATTGCAAAAACGGGTACATCTTCATGGACTTGCTGGATTATTTCTCTTGTTTTATGGATACCTGAAGAATTATAATTGTCTCCTAGTCCATGCCATATAACAACAGGCCTTCTTTTGGAATAAAAGCCCTGATGGTCGACATCCTTGACCTTTATGGGCTCAGATATCAATTTCAAACTAGTATCAAATGGTTTAGAATCAATACCAAATGGAAGAAACCCGAGTAAATTGGAAGCCAAAATTCTACCAATATGCATGGTAAATATCTAAGAATGTATGTAAACGTATGGATAGTCTTGAATCTACACGAGCGATAAGATAAACAAGATACTCTTAATAAATAAATTAGTGATGATGTTTAAGACTCCACAAGTCGCACTTTTAATCACGATAAGGAGATTCAATCCTTTATAACAACCAATCTAACCGATAACAATCAGAGCTTACGGCGAAATAAACTGGGAAATATAAGTAATTTTGTTACAATATCAATAAATAAGTAAGACTTAAGACTTCAAATGCTGATCAGATCCAAATTCTCGTCTTTGAGAGAATATTTAACACCAATTAATCACAATTCCAACTTCTCTACCACAGGACAAATTAGTCCAGAGGAGTTTGTTAAGGCAGGGGATTACTTGGTTTACAAGTTCCCAACATGGGAATGGAGTTCAGCTCCAGAAAAATTGCAGAAAGACTTCTTACCCAAGGATAAGCAATTTTTGGTCACAAAACATGTTCCATCGTACCAAAGAGCCTTCAGCTACTTAGGGATTGAAGCAGATTTGGACGAAGATGAAGAAGAATTGGAAGATGGATGGGTCAAATCTCATAAGATACATAGCACTAAACCGGCATTGTCAAAAGCTCAGGAGGAACAAATTGCAGATATTGATGACGATGATGATGATGAGATAAATGATTTAGTGGATGAAACTGCAGAATTGGAAATCGATGAAGATTTCGAAGACTTATCTAAGAATGAAGACACATTAAGAAAATATGACTTATATATGTGCTACTCCACCAGTTACAGGGTTCCAAAGTTATATTTGGTTGGATTCAATTCAAATGGTATACCACTATTACCAAAGCAAATGTTTGAAGATATTTCCACCGATTATAGGGATAAAACAGCAACGATTGAAAACTTGCCAGTAAGTTTCAATACAACATCCGTATCGATCCATCCTTGTAGACATTCCTCAGTGATGAAGGTCTTCATGAAACACGCAGCTGATGCCCAAAAGAGAAAATTGTTAGAAGATAAGCCTGAAGATACCGAGGCTGTTGAAGGAGAAGGAATCAGAGTTGACCAATATTTGATTATCTTTTTGAAGTTCATTGCTAGTGTAACTCCTGGAATTGAATACGACTATACCATGGAAGCCTTCTAGATACCTTGTAGAAGAGTTCACTGGTGGTCTGAATGAATGAAAAATTACCATACAGATAAGATCAAAATATCAAAACCACTACAATTGGCTTGAAAGAAGATGAAAAAAAGCCAAAAAAATATCTTATGGTATTAAGCGAGCCTTCAGTTGGTCTGTGTCTTTGGCCTGTGTTTTATAGTGTGTAGGATGAATAATTATAGAATCTAAACAATCGTATCATTAAAACTATTCATTGAGATTGCGAAAAATCCATCTCAGACCCTTTCAGTTTGGAATTTCATCAATGGCTAAACAAGTAAAGAAAGACAAAGAAAGCAAGGACGGTGCTGAAGAGGTCCCCATTGAGGAAGGCAAAGATCACAAGCATCATCATCATCATACACATGAACTCAAAGATCAAGAAAAAAAATTAAAGAAGCAATTGCATCAGAGTAGGCGTGTAGTGTTTATTTTAGGTGCCTTAATTGGTATTCTTGGAGCTATTTTTTTCAGTACTTCTCCAGAAACATTGTTAGCTCGTGATTTGGATAGTTTTGTCAACTTTGATTCATTCTCCGGTGTGTTCAATGACTGGAAAGAAATGTTCCCATCGTCATTTCAAGGTATCTTATCGGATATCAATGATACCGATAATGAACAGTTACGTGGGTCTGCTGAAAGCTTTTCGGTTGGTAAAAGAATGGTAGCTGATGAAAACTTGGCTTCCAAGCATAATGTTGTCATGGTTCCTGGAGTCATTTCAACTGGTATTGAAAGTTGGGGTTTATCCACTGATGGTGAATGTCCCTCAATTGGTCACTTCCGTAAGAGATTATGGGGGTCCTTTTATATGTTAAGAACAATGGTCTTGGACAAAGCTTGTTGGTTGAAACATATCATGTTGGATCCCGAAACTGGTTTGGATCCTCCAGACTTTAAGTTAAGAGCTTCACAAGGTTTTGATTCAGCTGACTTTTTCATTGCGGGCTATTGGATCTGGAATAAAATCTTACAAAATTTAGCTGTCATTGGTTATGGTCCTAATAATATGGTTTCTGCATCCTACGACTGGAGATTGGCATACTTAGATTTAGAGAAAAGAGATGCTTATTTCACAAAATTAAAAGTTCAAATTGAAATTAACTATAAAATAAATCATGAAAAGACAACTTTGATTGGCCATTCAATGGGTTCCCAAGTTATATTTTACTTTTTGAAGTGGGTTGAAGCTGAAGGGGAATTCTATGGTAACGGTGGTCCAAACTGGTGTAATACTTATATCGCCTCAGTTGTTGATATCAGTGGTTCATCTTTGGGTACTCCGAAGTCTATAACTGCCCTTATCTCAGGTGAAATGAAAGATACCGTTCAATTAAATGCTTTGGCTGTTTACGGTTTAGAAAAATTCTTTAGCAGAAAGGAAAGAGTTGATATGTTAAGAACTTTTGGTGGTATTCCAAGTATGATTCCAAAAGGTGGAGAATTGATCTGGGGTAATTTGACACATGCTCCTGATGATCCAACTAACACTTTATTAACTGATAATCCTGTCTTGAATGATACTACTCCATTGGAAGGCAGAAAAGATGAAAGTTTTGGTAATTTTCTCAGAATCAAATCAGCTAGTGGTGATAAAAATCTCACATTGGATGAATCAATTGACTATTTATTGGATACTTCTCCATCTTGGTTCTCTAATAGAGTCAGAGAACAATATTCTTTTGGTTTTGCCAAAACTAAAGAAGAAGTAGAAAAGAACAATCATGATCATTCAAAATGGTCAAATCCTTTAGAAGCTTCATTGCCAAATGCACCAGATATGAAATACTTCTGCTTTTATGGTGTAGGAAATCCAACTGAAAGAGCATATTCATATCGTGATGCTGAACCAGAATCCAAAATCAATATAACCATTGATTCAGATGCAGCAGATCCAGTATTCTTTGGTGATGGTGATGGAACAGTCAGTTTATTGACTCATTCAGTATGTCATATTTGGCAAAGAGGAGACAAAACTAGATTCAACCCGGGCAATGTATCAGTAACCGTTGTAGAAATCAAGCATGAACCAGATAGATACGATATTAGGGGTGGTGCTAAGACTGCTGAACATGTTGATATCTTGGGTTCAGCTGAATTGAATGAATTAATTTTGAAAGTTACTTCAGGGAAAACTGAAGGTATTAAAAATAGATTTATCAGTGATTTAAAAAATATCACAGATAAATTCGTTATATAGAATAGTGTACTGAGTATATATTTGTAACATCTATGTCATATCATTAAATTCGTCAAATTCGTTAAGTTGATTCATGTCGTCAAAATCATAATTTATTGAAGGTAAATCATTTTTTGAAAATTCGGTTATTAGAGTCTCTTCCTTTTGCTTTAATAGATGCGAGCAGTTTTGTAGCTCATAAAGAGTTACATCACCAAGAGCATTGCTCAATGATTGTCTTCTTTCTTGTCTCCATACACTTAGCTTCATTTCAGTTGAAACCTTATCCCATCTATCAAAGGCTTCATTAATATGTTCCGTCAAGTTTGAAACCTTGTAATCCTTGTCGCTGATTTTATCCAACAAGAGTTGGTGAAAATTTGAGTCAGGAGGGTCATGTGGCCATTCATTTACAGGTAAGAACATACAGATGAAATGTGCAAAAGTATATTCGGAGATTTCTGGTCCTTTATGAATACCAAATCTCTTTACAAATTCATCACATACGATCAATTTTGCCTTTATTTGGCGATCTCTGAATTTTCTTCTTTGTTTATTCTTTTCTCTGATATAATCCTTCAGGTTATACTTCTTCGATGCCTCCTGTCTCTTGATTCTCTTGTTAACTTGGTTAAATATATCATCATCATTATTAGGCTCTACCTTCCTTCTGATGGTCTTCTTTCTTATGTTGTTGATTTCGGACGCAGGATGGAGTTCATCGCCCTTCTTTCTATCCAAATGGCGGCCCAAAGACCCCGATTGCTGGAAAACAGTATTGCAAAAAGGACAAACCTTTGTATTTTTCATCATTAAAGTCTCACTATTCTTCTCATCCTTATCATTATCATCACCAATATCTAGCACCAAACTTTCATCGCCTTCTTCAGTCTTGTTATTCACTAAGCTCCTGGGACGCTCATTGACCCCCTGTCCCGTACCGTCGTGACGTTGGTCAACATATCTATTCTGTATCTTATCATCATCCTTATTGACTATCATGAATCGCGAAATATTTATTCTTCAACACTTTGATAATAAAACATTGAAGACACAATATGAGGTACGTAGCGGCAATTGGTGTTTAGGGTGGTCCTGGACCGTGTATATAATAGATGTGAATACTAACATATGTATAGTGGAAAATTCGTGAGAGCTTCAAAGTATCGTCATGTTTTTGGACAACCATCCAAAAAGGAACTTTGTTATGAAAATTTAAAGGTTACCAAGAATGCTTGGGATTCAGATATCATCCAGACCAATGGGAAGTATATTTCTTTGAATTGGGACGCTTCTGGTGGTGGTGCATTTGCTATCATTCCTACCAAAGAAGTTGGTAAGGCTCCTGACACGGTTTCTCTTTTTAGGGGACATAAAGGTCCAGTGTTAGACACTTCCTTCAATCCTTTCAATGAACAACAAATTGTCAGTTGTTCTGATGACGGGAAAATCTTATTATGGAATATTCCTCAAGATTATTCTTTTCATAAATATTTAGATGAAGATGACCAAATTAAAGATATAACTGAACCTGTAAAAGTCTTATCTGGTCATACTAGAAAAGTTGGTAAAGTCCAATTTCATCCTTGTGCCGAAAACGTTTTAGCTTCCTGCTCTTTAGATTATTCAGTTAAAATCTGGAATTTGGAAACCGGTAAAGATGAAATTACTTTACAACATAAAGATTTGGTTACTTCTTTTGCTTTCAACTATAACGGTTCTTTGATGGTCACTGCTTCAAGGGATAAGAAATTAAGAATATGGGATATCAGATCTGGTAAAATCATCTCTGAAGGTCCTGGTCACTCTGGTGCAAAACCTTCAAGAGTAACCTGGGTAGGTAATACCGACAGAATCATTACAACTGGTTTCTCAAGATTATCAGATCGTCAAGTTGGTGTTTGGGATGTTAACGATATTGCAAAGGGTCCAATTGATGGTTTCCTTGTTATTGACCAATCTTCTGGTGTTTTAATTCCAGTCTATGATGAAGCAACTTCTATCTTATATTTAGCTGGTAAAGGTGATGGTAACATTCGTTATTATGAGTATGAAAATGATTACTTACATGATTTATCTCAATATCCTTCAACTGATCCTCAAAGAGGCTTTGCTGCTGCTCCAAAGAGAACTGTCAACGTTAAGGAAAATGAAATCTTAAAATGTTATAAAACAGTCAATGATCATTCAATTGAGCCTTTATCCTTCATTGTCCCAAGAAGATCAGAGTTATTCCAGAGTGATATCTTCCCTGATTGTCCTTCTGATAAACCTGCTTTATCTGCCACAGAATGGTTTGGCGGAAAAGAATGCAACGGTCCTTTATTAATGAGTATGGATGCTCTTTACGAAGGTACCGAACCTGAAATCACTGAATCAAAACCAGCAGTTAAAATTAATGAATTAAAGGAAGCTGCTAGCTCAGCTAAAAAAGAAGCTGAAGAAAGAAAACCAGTTGAATCTCCTAAAAAAGTTGAACCAGTTGTGGTTGAAGAGCCAAAATCTGTTGACTCAACTTTAAAATCTTCTAAAGAAGTTAATACTCTCCTCGATAAGGTTAATGATGCAAGTGATGTCGAAGAAGAAGTTGAAAGTGGTGTAAAAGATGACGAATGGGAAGAAGTTAAGAAGCCAGAGGATGAAGCTAAGTTAGTTGAAGAAACTAAAGAAAATCCTTCATCAACAGGTACTCCAGCACCTACTCTTAAATCTGAAGAACCTTCAGGTACAAGTACTGCAGGCTCAACCACTCCTAAAAATAAAGCTGTCGACGAAATTAAGAGTGATTCTGCTAAATTTGTTGAAGTTACTGGTAGATCTTCTTCTCCAGCACCTGTTGCTTCGTCTACTGTTTCGGAACCTAAAGAAGAACCAAAGGTTGAGCTGAAATCTGAGCCAAAATCTGAAACAAAGACTGAGACCAAAACTGAATCTAAGGCACCAACATTGAAGGCAACAATTGAAAGACTTGCATCGATTGTTGACAAATTAGAATCACAAGTTTCAAAACTTACCGAAGCTGGTCTCGAAGAAGATGAAAAGTTGGCTTCTTTGGAAAAGAAGATTGAAGAATTACTTCAAAAGTAAATGTAACTTAAACGTTGGAAGAGAATATAGACGCTTTCCACATTCTGTCTTTGTACATTAAAATCTATAGTTATTCGAATAAATCTACTCTTTTTTTAAATCATAAAATCTCTTGAAGATGAATGAAGTCAAATTCATTGTATCGAAGGTTACCATCCCATCAAACGCATCATAAGTTGATTTGTTTTCGTATTGCAAATTCAATATTTCGTCCAAGGAAAGAGAACTGAAAGCACCAGGAATGTTCACAGAACCATTTGCAGCTTCAATAGTGAATTTACCAGCTTGATGACAACTAAACATGAAATCCAATTTCGAGGTCGAATTAAATCTTGCGTTCAAAGCTCCACCAAAATCAATAATGATCTTTTGATCCATCAATCTCTTCGCTGAATATTTGTATGATCCAAATCTAGGTAATCTGTTCGATTTCTTCAATTCACGATGGTAGAAGTATTGTTTGCTGAAGATTGGAATGATATTAAAAAGTTTTTTATCTTTTGGTTTCAGTTGCAATTGTGATAGAATGCTATCAATATGAGCGTTGTAGTCTTGGTGTTGTCTCTTCAAGACTATCTCTTTTTCGATCAACTTTTGGTTGGTTTTTACCGCTATTTCTAATTGTGACTTTCTAGTAACTCTCTGTTGATGTTTGGTTTTGATATCTATAGCTATTTGATTCAATATACCTTGGTATGAATCTCTTCTAGAAACAAGACCCATGGCCTCTAACTGGAGAATGGCTTCCAATGCATTTTTCTTCAATTCACGATAAGTTATCAGTCCTAAATCACCTAATGAAGTCTTATAATAAGCTTTTTTCTTCTTGGTTGATTGGCTATCCTCCGCTTCTTTCTTCTCGTTATGTGTTATTTCTCTAAAAAGTTCCTCATGCTTTTGTTGAATTCCTGAGATGAGTAATTCTAGTAATTCCTTACCTTCTTGTACTCTGATTATATATAATACTGATCTCTTAGCTTGTGTGAAGAGTGCATTTCCTTTCGAATCTGCGATCGATTCTTCTTTGGTGGTCGGATTCAAACTTAATGTAACAACTCCTAATTCACTTAATGAAGCCAAATCGTCGGCTGAGTTAACGGCGTTATTCAATTGATTTGCAATGACATAAAGTTGATCATCAGAACTTGGGGCCACTGTATCTATATTTCTTTGAACAATTTTTTCGATTTGTACCATGTCTGAAACTTTCATACTTAATTTTGGTCTTTCATGTGTAACAATGTCATCATAGTCATTCAATTTATATTCGAATTCAATATCGCCAACATTAGTCAATCTCGAAATAATTGATTTTGCCAAGTCTACTGAATTTGAAATGAATTCGTTTAATGGTTTTAAATAGTTGTCATTAAAGGTTTTCAAAGCAAATACTTGCATTATAACTCTGCTTAAATGTTTCAAGTTTGTCTTGGATTTTCCTTTGAACACCCCAGGGTTGAACGGATCGTTGGCTAAAATACCAAAGTTTTCAGGGTATTGAAAAATGCTTGAGATATAGTGCTTGAAGAATATAACACCGGCGACTGATAAATGGTGCAGTTCCGATCTTTCTGGGAAAGTGATTTTTGACAAGCTGTAAGCATTTTTCACGATCAACTTGATATGTAATGGAATCTTATCAGTGATCAAGTCCAAAATATTCAAAGTTTCTGTTGCGTAGTCTCTCAAACTTGTTAAATTTTCCACAAATTTGGCTGATACATCTGGATCCTTGATTGCAACAGCTGCTGATGCACTGGCATCCCTGTCACTGAATCCCATTGTCTTCATGTCTCTGTCAATGAAACCATTATGAATAATACTAGGGTCACTTTCAAAGTCCAATTCATCGTCATCGATAACCATAGTTATAATCTTACCCAATAAACTCTTTAAGTGAAGTCTTTGGTAAGTGTGGCTATTAAAATGTAACAAATAATCAACCCAAAAGCAATAATTTGATTTTGTAATATCAGTCAAGTTTACACAATTATTCTTCATATCACTAGACATCAAAGACATTATGAACCTCACCAAAAAGAATTCCTCTCTCGAGTGATAAGTTATGGATGAATCTTTTATAGGGTACATTAATAGAATATAGCTTTGTAGGTTCTTGAACTCTTTGGTCTCCTTAATTTTCAAATCGATATTTTCGTGTAACCTTACAAAATATACTGGTTTCGTTTGAAGGAAATAGAACAAAGATTGATAACTTTCAATTCTCTCTCTTGATGACTTATTCAATTTCTCCAAATTCTTGATATTAATTTCATCATCTATCTTTCTAGTATTCGCCGAAGTCTTGAATTTGTTCTTAATGAAATCTTCCAATGAGATTTTATTCTTATCTAATAAGCCTAACTTGATATCTAGATTTTCAATCAAAGTTTCCAACTCTTCATTGGCTTTTGATTTTTCAATGATTCTATCCTTTAACTCCGCCAATTCCAACTCTTGCTCGTAATCCATATCATTATCACTTAATAAGTATGCAAACCTTCTGATGATGGATAGAGGAGGGTTTTTCATGTTGATCAATGACTTATATGCTCTTTGAGCAAAATTACTCTTGATGAAAGACTGTACTTTGATAAGTTGATCCATATTTTTATAATAGTAAGCATCAATTGAGTTCAATTCATTTCTTAACTTCTTACCTCTGATAATCGACTGGAGGCTCATGATATCAAGAACATGCTCGTAGACATCTTCTAAAAGTACGTCCTTCTTGAATCTGCCCAAGATACCCCTGAACAAAGACTGCAACGCTATAACTTGATCTTCAGATTTATTTAAGAAATGCTTATCGTGGACCACTTTTCTCCTTACTAGATTACCTCTAGCCTTGGCGAATAATTCATTCATGATTAGATCCTCATGCATCAACGTAATCAAAACATTATTACAAAGTCTGGTTCTAGCTACACCTCCTCTGGCAACTGCTTGTAGCAATGTTATCCTCTTTCTAGATTTATGCAAGACATACAATTTGGTGAAATATTCTTTTCTAAGATTTCTACCACGAATTAAAGCTTGTAAATCAATTAATCCACCACTATTTTTCAAATTTGAAATCAAATTATTAATTTTTGATCTTTCGAATAATACACGGCGGGCAATTGATTGAAATTCTAGAATAGAAGGCTCGATCTCTGTCTTATTTTCTAGAACTGTCATTGTCTTTGAATAGATAAGTAACATTTTCAGGTGACTTTGTAACTCGGTGATTTTGTCCTGGACTCTTAAAAGTTCGAATTTAATGCTATTTATTTTGCTTCTTAAAATCTTTCCTCTTATTATATTTTGCAACTCATTGACCTTGGAGGAGTGTTTGCTAAAATCATAGGTTTGCTTAGATCTCAATAATTTGGATCTGGCGATTGATTGCAAATCAATTACCTCAAATCTGAACAATAAAATTTCATCCCTATGTCTATGAACGGTTTTCATTCTAGATAAATTACCTCTCATTATAGAAAATAGGTGTGTCAATTCATCGCTATAAGATCTCAACATGATTTTGTTGACAAACATACCATAACGGAAACTTGCACCTCTGCTCAAAGCCTGAAGCTTAATGATGTTTGACAAGTGGTTATCAAGTTCTGGTGTATAGTATTTGCTTTCTTTATAGTGGGTGTTTTCCAAATGAGCAGGACGTGTTAATACTTGATCTTTTGGGGTATAAAAAATATTAGGAGATGAAGGTTGTTTTTCAGGAGTTTTGCTGAAAGCATAATCCATTTGTCTGGTTTTGATGGGACTTAAATATTTCACATCATTATCTTTGCTCAAGCTTTTCAAAGGACTGGCTGATTTAGTTGGAGAAGTTGCAATAGCTCTATTCATATAACTACTTTCCCCATTATGATTATCATCATTATCTGCACTGGAAAAATTTGGTAAACTTGAACCAACTAAAGATCTATTAGCGAGTCTTATATCTTCAGGATCAAAATCTACCCTATCAACCAAACTTTCAATTTGAGGATAAGAGGAATCTTGTTTATGTAACATATAACTCATGGCATGAAGACAGAACCAAACTTTAGGGATGTTCCTTGCGTCGTACAAATCAGTGAGTTCGAAAGTAAATAAGTCAGGAACATTCAAAAAGTCTGTGAGTTTAAAAAATCTATTAATATTCTCTGTGTGTCTGAATTGTAATTTTGGATTTGTGAAAACTGATCTTTTTGAAGGTAAAATAACATTGGCTAATTTGGCTAAGAGGATACCATTTCTTATATCTGAAATCAATTCAGCTGGAGATTTATCGATTTCTTCTTCCAATACCTTTTCTAACCAGATCTTTATGGCCAAAATCCTACATAAGTATTCATAGCCAGGTGAGTCTTTTGAAGTGCTATTACTTGGAGATGAAAGGTAAGGTTTGGCTTTGATATCGTCAGTGTCTGGTTTCAATGAGGGTATCTTTTTTGAGTTAATAGGGGTTTCGAAGCTTTTGAAGTTTCTCTTTATAGGAGAACCAGATCTGCTGGATGTATTTGAAGATGAAAAATGCAGGGGTGTTTTAAATGATGATACAGTGACTGAAGGGGTTTCAAACTTTGTTCTTAATAACGCTGTCTTTGTGGGAGTTGAAATGGGATCAACATTCAACTGTAATGCTAACTTATCTAAGTCCTCTTCTGGATACGATTTCTTTATATTTGTTTTGGAATTGTATTTAGATGATGGTTGTAGCGGTAATTTTGTAGGAGTAGTATCTATATCATTAATCGAATCTAAATATCTTAAAGCAACATTATTTTTCATGGGTGATGCCATAATCAGATGCTCTTTTCTATCGCTTCAATAAGTTTTTTTAAGTTTCTTTCTTTTATCGATTATTTTGGTCTTGTTGTTTTACAATCATATTTATTATCATTATTCCTTATAGAGTTATTTTGTAAACATGTCTGTGCGAATTTCAGGCACATTCTCTTCGTGAGAGCATCGCACGAACCTCGCAGTAGTATCGTAGTATCAGGGCGGTAGCGTCGTGCGAGCTGATTATGAAACTGGTATTAGTCTACACGAACCTCATACTTGATATGTGTGTAATTAGTACTAATTAATCATCGGTGAGAACCATTTAGAGATTGAAAGACTTTATGGATTATGCTATTGTCTACTATACAAATTATACATCATTTTCATATTTATCTTGCAAGAATTGGGAAATCTCATTTAATTTATCAAGCTCAGCTCGTTGTTTAGGTAAAGAATCTTTTAATTGATTTAACGTCACTAAATGACTTTCATAATCTTCGACTATTTGATCAATTCTAGGTATTATCTCTTCTTTCCCTTTCTCATTCTCTTGTAATTCTTCTTGTTGTTGTTCCTTTTGTTCTAATTCATTTTGCTCATCTAAATCTGATAAAATCTTAGATACTTCTGTATCAGTGGTATTTAGGATATTATCGTACATGTCTCTTATATCCCCAGGGACTTGTTTTCTTAATTTTGTAACCTCTATAGTTTCCTGCTCTATATCTTGCAAAATAGTCCTTAGCTTATTATTCAATTCAAAATCAAATGGTTCAGTCTTTTCCTTAGGTTTTATCGATAAAAGCTCTTGAACCGAACTCGTGTTGCCACTCATATCTACCCCATCTATTATCATAGCATATTTGGCATTTTCAAATATATCGATTAAGAAATCATGCAATAGATTCAGCACTTTATTCTTTAATGGATCATTTGAACTGGTTGGTAAATGAAGATCTAACTTGGATATTATATCATTCAATAGCTGGTTATATATAAACCGCAAATCCTGTTTGGTTAACTGCAATTTCTCATGATTATCATTATCCATCCTTCATTCCTTTTATCTCTTCCCTTTATAATCTTTCAACTATATATGTTTTGTTTTGTATTGTTAATATTTCCTTTTAGTGTACGCGAACTTTATAAAACGCTCACGTGATCTATGTCGTGTATACTTCCGACATATCGGTAAATGTCTCAGGTCAAATTCTTCGCATTCAACCATTTCAAAAATTGGACAAAGACTATCTGAACAAATTGGAACAAGTCAAAGCTTGAAGTAAAATGTCAGAGTTTGGTGAAGAATTTAGACCAGGATTTGCACCATTTCTAGGATTTGCAGGTTGTGCTTGTGCAATGATTTTATCATGTACAGGGGCTGCCTTTGGTACAGCAAAGTCCGGTATTGGTATTTCAGGTATTGGTACATTTAAACCAGAATTGATTATGAGATCATTAATTCCAGTTGTTATGTCTGGTATTTTAGCTGTGTATGGTTTAGTTGTTGCTGTGTTGATTGCTGGTGGGTTAGATCCTTCTCAAGAATATACTTTATTTAATGGTTTTATGCATTTAGGTTGTGGTCTATCCGTAGGGTTTGCTTGCTTAGCTTCAGGTTATTCAATTGGTATCGTTGGTGATGAAGGTGTGAGACAATTCATGCATCAACCAAGGTTATTTGTTGGTATCGTTTTAATATTAATTTTTGCTGAAGTGTTAGGATTATATGGTTTAATTATTGCATTAATTTTAAATACTAAGGGAAGTGGTTAGGAAAGATATCGATTATTTTAGTTCTGCACTTACTTTTTTATAAACATTGTCATTATTTTTTCTGTACTTGTAGTTTATCACTCTTACAAAATCTCACTTCAAATACTATTTTAGAGTTAGAGAACTATTAGATACAGACTCTTTAAAACATCATATTACACATAAATAAATTATTTCCTTGGACTTAATTGAAAGACCTCTTTTTTGATATTTTCTTCCAATTCACTTGAGACCTTACCCCAATATTCAAAAACTCTGTCTTGGATATCGTGATTAGCTGCTGAAACATGAACGGCAATATTGTGAGCTAAATGTTCTTGTTGTTTTGGATATTTACCCAAAACTTTATATAATTCTCTCACTTGAATGAACTCATCATCATCATCCAAAGTCACTTTCCAATGGAAAGTAGATGTTGATTCACCCCAAGTTTCTTGATCTTGTAAAACAGCTTCTTGTTTGAATTCAATTGGCTTATCACTTGCCAAATAATTTGGATGTGCGCCTAAGTTACCATTGATGTTCATAGCACCATCTCTAATAACTGGATTGAAAACTTTTGAACTGAATGGACAATTGACTGGGATTTGAGTGTAGTTAGTACCCAATCTGTGTCTATGAGTATCATTATAAGAAAATAATCTTGATTGTAAGACGGGATCAGCTGATGCTTCCATATAAGGAACAGTATGAGCTGGTGAAAAGGCTGCTTGTTCAACTTCGGCGAAATAGTTCTTTGGGTTTTCGTTCAAAGTAAATTTACCAAATCTTCTTAATGGATATTCTTTGTGAGGCCAGACTTTGGTTAAATCAAAGACTGAAAAGTTAGCTTTTTTAGCTTGTTCTTGGGTCATGGTTTGAATATAACAAGTCCATGAAGGATAGTTACCATTTTGAATAGATTTGAATAAATCTTCTTGGGCATAATCAGGATTGGAACCTGCCAATTCACCTGCTTCTTCATTAGTTAAGCCTTTATTACCTTGATCAGTAATAAAATGGACTTGAACATAATGCCATTCACCTTTTTTGTTGGCCCACTTATAAGTGTGACCAGAATAACCGTTCATATGTCTGTATCCATCAGGAGTACCACGATCACTAAATAAAATTGCAACTTGATGGATTGATTCAGGATTTGAGACTAAGTAATCCCAAAACATATTAGCATCTTTCAAATGAGTTTCGGGGTTTCTCTTTTGAGTATGAATGAAATGTGGGAATTTAGAAGGATCTCTAATAAAGAAAATAGGAGTGTTGTTATAAACTAAATCCAAATTACCTTCTTCAGTGTAGAATTTTGTTGAAAACCCTCTTGGATCTCTGGCGGTATCAGCACTACCACTTTCACCACCTACAGTTGAAAATCTGGTAAAGATTTTAGTCTTTTTACCAACATGTTCTAAGAATTTAGCACCACAGATATCGGTGATATCATCAGTGACTTCAAATTCACCATAAGCACCAGAACCTTTAGCATGGACAACTCTTTCGGGAATTCTTTCTCTATCGAAATGAGATAATGAGTCGATTAAATGGAAATCTTGTAATAATAATGGACCATGTTTACCAACTCTTTGAGTTGCAAAAGCATCTGAGACTGGGTTACCATTTGATGTGGTATAAGTTGGATCTTCTGATGGATTTGAAGTAGAAGTTGGAGGAGCCATTGTGTTCTCAATTAACTTATCGAAATATTTAATTTATCTTACAAGTAAGGGAAAATTCAATTAAAGCAAGAGATAGTAAATGGGAATAGAATAGTTTTTATAGTTGTATAAAAATATCCAAGGTTACCTTATATTACAAATTGGGCCATTATGTCTCCTCTTTGCTGTAGGCGATAAATGATTTGATGGGCTTAAATCTATGAGTTGCTCCATAAGACATCTCAGTAATTTCACCATTTTTGCAATCTAGAACGGTCTGACCATTAGAAATCGACAAATTACTAAGGCAATTCTAGAAAGTCTCTAGAATTTGACTTTTGGGGTATAAACTTTTATTATATTGTTCGATTATACTTTGAGTATTCAATTACTCATACGGGAGTCCTTTAGAGTTGGGGTATTTCAAAATGCCATAGTATATTATTCCACTCAGCAAACGTATGTAAGTCGGGCAATAAATTGTCTGGGACATTTTATCGTTTGACCAATTGTTCTTTTCTCGACGCTGTTTTAAGTTGCTTAGCTGCAGATGGATTTTACGACAACTTATCCTATTACCATCCTGTCTTTTCTAAGCAACGGATAAATCATTGATTTGCTGATGCCTTATGCCAATTTTTTTATGTTTGTTTCAAAGGGTCCCCGTTTGTCTGACATTCAACATATCCGAGATTCTGTCATTTTTTCGGCTTATCTAATGATCGTATAATCACTTACTATAAGAGAAGTCTATGTAACTTTGTTTCATTTAAAATACACTTTAAAATCTATTTAATGTTTCATTCAATAAATTCATATTTTTTTGTTGCTTTATCCGATTTAGATTTAAGCGAAAATAAAGCTTAATCGGTTTCCATCTTATCGGATTCTTTCACTCCATTACCAATGACAACTTTTCCTTCGTTATCAATATATTGGTGTTTGTTTTCTTCTAAATATTGAACTGATCTATCTGAGTCCAAAAATAACATGTATCCTCTTTTAATATCTGCTAAATCAACTACATTTGATCTTCTCTTCAAACAAATTTGTTGTGAAACTGATAATAAATTGGATGCATATCTCAAACTGGTTTCTTGTCCAATCTTTGTTAATAAAGCTAATGCATCACCTGTTAATTCAATTTCTTCCTCTTGTGATCTAATTGATAATATAGTTTTAATTTCTTCTTGATTATAATTTGATGTATGGATAATTATTGATCTATCTAATAAATCAATTGGTAATCCATGTGGTGATTTATAGTTAGTACCTCTTGTGGTTGAAATTCCTCTATTAGTTGCCATTATAACAATTGGTGCAAATTCATCTTCTAATGCTCTATTAATAAATGAAAAACATTCAATATCTAACATATGAACTTCATCAATGAATAAAACCCCTGGAACAATTGATGCTTTTCCTTCTTCTTTCCATTCTGCAACCTTAGTGTTGATTTGATCTCTAACTTCAGATCTGATTTCTCCTGTATCCCCTGAAAATAATGCCAAAAATCCTTGTTGTCTTGAATTTATAACATCAATTTCATGTAATGAGACGGTATGGACAACTTCTTTTCTTTTTTGTAATTCTCCTTCTGGACATTGAACAAATTTTGTTTCTGGTCCCATAGCATCATAATCTCTGGCTCTTGTAAAAGACTTACCTAATTTAGTAATTTTACCACTTGATTTATCAATTGAAACTATATCTCCAGCTAAAATTTTTTCTTTGGTTAAACTTTCAATCATTTTGTTACCTAATTCATAAATAGTTTCCATATCGGTTGTTTTGATAGTCAATTTTCCTTGTTTATGACCTCCAGTGATTGATCTATCTATTTGAATTTCAACTACTTCACCTTCGATGATTTCAGTTTCTTCTTTAATCTTTATTCCAATTGATTTACGGAATGCTTGAGTTAAAGCTTCGGTCTTTGATAAATCTAATGAGAAAATTTCACTACCTGCAATTGCAGTGAATGGTACTTCATTACCTAAATTTTGAGATAACCCTGTGGCAATTGCAGTTTTACCTGTTGATGGTGGACCTGCAATTAAAACTGCTCTACCTGCAATCTTACCAGCTTGAATCATTTTCAAAATGACTCCTGCTGCCTTTCTTGCTTTCATTTGTCCAACCATTCCTTGTGCATTTTCCTTAGGTTTTAAATTTTCATCTAATCCTAATCCTGTGATATGACTGTGAGCTGCAATTAATGAGGCTCCAGTTTCTTTATTTTCAACATTAGTAGTGATTGTAGTCTACATGTTAGTAATAATTCTTTTCACTATAGTTAGATTCGGACACGGATCGATTGTTCTAAAGCCAATCATCTGCCGTTTCTCTGTGATTCCCTTTGATTACATACCATCTTGTTGGAATTTAAATTTTTTCGCTTTCCAAAAAATCATCAACAAAAGTCGCATCCTTCGCGTGATATTGTCGTAAACACTACATTGGTACACCAGTACTGAAATTGGACTACTATGATTGCAATACTTTCATATATATCCAAGAAGTAGATGAGAAAACTTTAAAGCCAATCTTATATCTAGGTCTAAATAAGTATAAAGAAATAGTTTGAGAGTTATTGTGAATCACAACTTAGCATTGGAAACAATAGGACCTTCTTCATATAATTTGTTTAAAACATCTGCAAAATAGTTTTTTGCAATTTGTCTCTTTAATTTCATAGTAGGTGTAACAACGTTTCTTTCTAAGGTTAAAGGCTCGAAGTCAATAAACACATTCTTGATCTTTTGAAATCCTTTCAATTGAGGTACAGCGCTATTCAAATATTCTACCAAAATTTTCTTGTTGTCTCTGTTATTGATGAATTTCAATATTTGTTCGTCTTTCACTTTATGCAACTCTTCTAATGACATACCACAATGTTTAGCTAAGAAATGTGTTAAATTAGCTCTATCTATACCTAAGATTCCAACCAAAAATGTTTTCAAAGAATCGCCATGAATAAATAATTGAGTCAAAAGTGGGTTACTGGTTTGATATTTATTTTCAATTGCTTCTGGTGCAATATATTCACCTTGGGCTAATTTGAAAAAGTTTTTAACTCTATCAATGATATAGACCCTACCTGTTTCACTAGACAATTGTGCAATGTCTCCTGTAGAAAACCAATTGTCCTTTGATAAAACTTTTTCGGTCTCCTCTGGATTCTTGTAGTAACCTTTGAAGTTCTGGCAACTTCTTATTAATAATTCACCTCTTGGTCCTCCTGCATCATCCAAATTATAATTCATTTCAGGAATAGCCCTGATTTTCATTTCTGCATTGACACCTGGTGGCCCTGAACTTCCAGGCTCTGCTTCATAAGGTAATGTCACAGAAATCCCAGCAAATGTTTCAGTTAATCCGTAACCCTGAGACAAACCGAACTGTAATGAAGCTCTTAAGAACTTGACCGTATGTGGATCTATTGGAGCACTTCCTGTAATAGCAAATCTAAGGTTATCGAAACCAAATTGTTGTCTAATTTTCTTGATTACCAATTTGTCGTAAATCAAATTCCTTCCCTCTGTATAATCATCCAAACATTGATCATGAATCTTAGAATCAAAAATTCTCTTGAATAGATTTTTCTTGAAGTCAGAAAATTCAGGATTGTGTATAGTTGCATTCTTAATGGCTGCTTCGAACTTGTTGTAGATTCTTGGGACTAGTGAAACCCTAGTAGGTTTTGCCAATTTCAAATCCTCGATTAAAGTTAGTGGTGAATAATTTAATTGAGGCAAAATAATGCAACCTGCTGTAGAAACTGTGAAAATAACTGTTTCTCTTTCAAAAATATGTGCATACGGTAAGAAAGAAAAACAGTCGGGAGTGACAGCCAATTGAGTCAAAAGAAATGTTAATGATGATGCACAAGCCAGGTGAGTTAAAGAGACACCTTTTGGATTTGAACCTGTTGTACCTGAAGTAAAACTGATTGTATATAAAGTTTCTTCTGTTGGAGGTAAATTTTCCATTGGAAAAATCTTTCCTAACCCAATAAGTTGATTGAAATCTATAAGTTTGATATGGTTGGCATCTGCTAATTTCTTTAAATGCTCGTCATAAAGAAACAATGGATCCATCGAAACTAAAGAAATCAAATTACCCAATTTTTCAGAAAATTTGGCCTTCAATTCAATTATAGTTTTAATGTGTTGTTTGGAACAGATTACTATTGGTGATTGAGTCAATTCCAAAATATATTCGGAAGTATTCTCACCTAAAGTATCATATAAAGCTGTATTTGTTATCGAATAGCTTGAGCATGCCAAATCAGAAACAATCCATTCCCATCTGTTACTTGAATATAAAGTAACGATAAAAGAGGTGGATTCAGAGTCAAATTTTCTGTAATCCTTTGCATGGTCGTCAACTAGTTTGTGGGATTCAAATTTTGAAACATCTCTATAGGGGTTATTGAGCAAATGATAAATAATACCGGCACCAACATTATTTTTCATTTCATTTACCTCACCATAAGTGAAGGAATTATAATAATCAGCTGAATTGCCTGTATCATAATTGTATGGTCTGAATTTGAAACATAACTTTTCTGCATTTTCTTTGACCACAAGGTCGAAGGTATTGTGATATGTTTCAGTACCTTCAGCGATGTATTTTTTAAGACAATTCGTGAAAGCAGAATTCTTAAAAATAGGTGAGTAGCCCTCAGTCTCTGTCCCCTTTATAGGTTCTGAAAATCTGACCTTCTCATCTAACGGAAAATGTTTCTTGCACAATTCAACAAAAGGTAAACCCTCGTCGTTTCTCAAAAGGTACTCTGAATCATCTGTTAACAACATTATACTATTCTTGCCCTTAATCTAATATTATTATAAATATTTAAATCTTTTTCTGCTCAATGTTGATTAAACTTTTGGTGATTTCAGTCACTTTATATTCTTTACCCCATATTTCGCAACAATTGATTTTCCTTCGGTTATACTATTAACTTAATACAGTTATATTCATACAATTGCAGAGATAAGTCTCAACAGAAATTAAGGTTGATAAGGTATAGAGGGGATTATAGATCATGGCACGGGTCGTATATACATAAACAATTTACATTTTAATCTTTTATGGGGTTGACATGCAACTTTAGTCTTTGCATACCATCTCCGACGAAGCAAGGTTTTGGATCACTTACCTAAAAAGAACTTTAACCCATCTGAGTAGTCAGTCTTGTACATCATGACCTCCAATAATTGCAATTTATCTTCTTTTGGCTTTGTGAAGTATTCGTCAAATTCTTTGCTTGTAGCTAATTTGGTGTACTTAGAATTCTTACCTTCTAAATCTCCGAACATCTTAAGAGCGTATTCCCAATTCCAATACTGGATATCATTATAGCTTCTGGTTTCACCTTTAATGGCCCTTTCAATTGTGTATCCTTCGTTATTCATCAAGAAAATCATAGGCGTTTTAATACCCCATCTCAAAAATGTTGATATCTCTTGAACGGTCATTTGTGCTGATCCATCTCCTTCAAATAACAATACTCTTCTATTGATCCCTAAATCCTTCAAAGCGGCACACACACCCAAACAGGCAGGCAATGCAAATCCAATTGAAGCATAGTACGAATTATAGATAGCTCTCACATTCTTTTTGAACATAAGCCCTGGTAATCCGAAACCAAATGATGAAGTTTCAGTCATTATGATATCATTTTCTTGGATGTATGAATTGGCAAAATTGAATAATTTATCTTGAGATACTCTGCCATTTGGATCATCATTTTCAGTTAATGGTTGATTTGTTGTCTTATAAGATAAAACATTATCAGCTTTGACTAATTTTCCACTATTGAAATCTCTAGCAATCTTCGAAATCAAGCTTTTCATACTAAATAATCTACCGGCTTTGGTCTTCAATTTGAAAATTTCATCATTAATTTGAATGTAATCAGGGTTGATTTTAATAACGGTTTTTATTTTACCATAATGATCCATTCCGTTATAGAGTGCATTGGTCTCAAAATTGGTGAATCCAAAAATCACCAATACATCAGTATCATTTTGGTAACTTCTGATGACTTCTCTAACAGGTGATGGATATACACCAATAAAGTTATCTAAAGTTTCATCGATGAGTTTCCCAATTCTTGAAGAATATAACTTAATAGCTTTGTTATTAGCAACTTTTTCTATTAAGCCATTGAATTCATCTAAAGCATGAAATTTGGTAATCAAATCGTCACTCATAATAGATGGATTTTTAGCGTTATAAATATGATTCAAGATTTTTTCGGAGAATTCATTAATTCTTGCAATGCCTTCGTTATTAGTGACAGTGTAAGGAAATGGTTGATTCAATCTTTCACTTGATACCTTTAAGTCAGGTAAATCTGCTGGAATGAATAAATAACCGGGTCTTGATTCATTCAAAATTTGATTGATTAAATTATCAATTTTATCAAAGTTTTCAGTTTCTAAACCATCGAATGTTAAACTTTCATTACAAATTGAAATAGGTTCACACATTTTCTTGTACACATCACAATCTGGCTTTCCTAATTGTTCCTTATTTTGAACTAAATGGTGCCAGTTTTGATAATTACCGTCTTGACTTCTTTGGTTATCGTTATATTTTTCTTTACAAATTGGAACTGTACCAACAATATGTAAAATTGGGGAATATTCTGAAAAAGCAGATGAAATACCATTCATTGCACTTAATTCACCAACACCTAAAGTTGTAATCATTACTGAAAATGTATCTAAAATTCTTGCATAACCGTCACTACAATAAGCAGCATTTAATTCATTACAGTTACCAACAAATTTCACACCTTGTTCTTTCAAAGCTTCCAGATAAAGATGTTCCATTAAATTCAAGTTATAATCACCTGGAACACCAAAAATTGATTTCAATTTAGGATTTGCTTGACAAATTCTTAAAAATACATATTCACCTAATGGGATCTTACCTGTAATCACAGTCATTTCTAGTTTTGAATTTTATTATAATACTCCTTTTCTTTGTACTAGCTCCTTTGCTGTATATTATCAGCTAATATGAAGATTTTTTCATAATTTTATACATACAACGGCTATCAAAGGCATTGATTTTTCATCTTGGGAAGCACACGCATCAAGATTTTTTTTGCAATTGCCGAACCTCTTATACTAATCCTAACCCCATTTCATTAGCCTTGAATAGCCTTCATTCTCCATTAGTTATAATTCGATGATATGAGAACCTTGTATACACATTAGACGGGTTCGTTTTAAGAAAAATGTGGTGTTCCCTTCCAGACTTGCCTAAAGTTAATTCCGACAAAAAACAAATTGAAGCAGAATTCCTAAGGGCCATGCTTAACAACACACTTGTTTATCAACACATTGCCAACATGCAGCAATTGTCATGTTTATTGCATTAAATCGTTCCTTAAGGTGTGTAATTGTAAAGTCTAACAATAGCTCTATCTTGATTATCTAAGATTTCGATCTAATCAATTCATCTAATACTTTAGATAACGAGTTGTTTACTTCCATCTTATCTAGATCTAGGCCCCCTTCGAAGTAACTGTAGCTATTCAGGTCTGTCAAAGCGTAATTGAAATCGTTTATAGTTACACCCTTATTGAATTTGAGATCAAAACAATCCTCAATAATAACGCTATTTTTATTTAGGTTTTCCGTTATATTGACTTCGATCAAGCAATTGGTTGTATTGTGAATCCTCAATTGATGGCATTTCAACTTCAAAACGCAATTGGTTAATTTGTTGAGGTATATTGTCCCATCGATCTCCAAGTTCACTGCAGACCTGGTCCCTCCAATTAGATTAATTGATCTGCTATGATGGTTGTTGATTACAACGCAGTTCTCGAAATTTTCCAACAATAGGTGATTGGTATCATCAGTGATGCATATTTTCTCTCCCTTGATATTCTTTGCATAAGGTTCAATGGAAAAATGTTCAACGTCAAAATTGTGTGATTTCTGGATCTTTTTCGGTGGTCCAATAAATTGAAATTTTGTCTCCAGTAACTTATTCCTCTTTATCTCTATCAATTTATTCATCTGTTCTATCTGGATGATTTGCTTCTGTTTCTCGAAGTTTGTTCCTTCAATAGCCCTGCTATTGATGGCTTCCTTGAGCTTAGAAAGTTCATCTATCGAATTACAGTTGATTATTTCTATATAAGTTAGTTCGATCTGATAAACGATCCTAATAGCTAATTGATTGACATCTAACCGCTACATTCAGGTTGAGACAGTCCAATTATTTATTTTCTCTACATACCATCCATTCAGCAAAACCAGTCTCGAATTCGTTGCCAAAGCTTGAGTTCCTTCCTTGCCTTTTCAAAATCTTCGATAGTTCGTTTATTATTTGCTCGACTTATCTCATCTGAAAAAACTCCATACTCGAAATTGAGCTCTTCAAGCTTCAATGATTTGGTTCTGTTTATCAATTTATGTATGTAATAACACAGAAAAATAGAGGCGGTAGAGATGTTATTTTGACAAATCTTCCACCATGGGTTTCCACCTGTGAAAGAAGAGTAAGTTGATGCAAATATTACTATTATTGCAAAGCTCGTGCCTAAAATTGATCCAAACTCTCCCATAAATGCTTTGAATGGTAGCTCATCGGTACTTATCCTCTGTATTTTCAATAAACCTCTGAATCTTAGATGACAATAACATATTGTGAAATATGTGTATAACACCGAAAGGCCACTTAAGCTGATTAACCAGTCGAACATTATCTTTGACCCTCCAGGTGCTAATATTGACATAAATGATAACATGCCGAAGCTCAATGTTACTAGTATGGCTATTACTGGTCTACCTTTCTTGTCAATGTAGTTCAAAAACTTAGGAGCTAGGTTATTTTCACTCAAGGAAATCAAAGTCCTAGATGTAGCATAAACAGAATTGTTACTCACTGATATAATCGAAACTAGTATAATTGCATTGAATATATTGGCTAAAACGGGAGTTTTCAACAATCTTAATGCAATTACAAATGGTGATACAGTAGAATGTTCATCTCCCAATAATGGATGGTCATATGGGACTAAAAATCCAACTAGAGTTAGTGATGTAATGTAAAATAAAGATATCCTCCAGAAAACCTGGCTAATTGCCTTGGGTAGTTGCTTCATTGGATTCTTGGATTCTACAGCAGCTAATCCAACTAATTCCAGTCCAGAAAAACTAAAACATGCTGTCAAAACTATGTTCAAATAGTTCGATATATTTGAATTGGGATTAATGAAACCAGGATTCTCATAATTCTTTATTCCAATCCCTGGTGACCCTAATAAACCAAATTCTAATAGTATCCCTGTAATTATGAACCCAATAATTCCTATGACTTTGATAATGGAGAAACTTGTCTCGAATATGCCATAGTATTTTACGCTGAATAGGCTAAGAAAACCGATTGTAGAATAGAATACACTTATTGTAATCCAAGTTGGTATTCCCCAACCCCAAGCATCTACAATCAAAACACTAGAAACTAGTTCTAAAGGCAACAAGCATCCCCATTGAAAGGCGTAATTCCATCCGATAGTGTATCCCCAACTTTTGTCTATCAAATCTATTGAGTACCTAATAAAACTTCCCGATATAGGCATCACGATTGACATCTCACCTAAAGCATGAACAGTTGAAATCATAAATAAGGAAACTAAGAAATAACCTTGTAATACTGGTATTATTCCTGCTTCTGCCAATAGTTTACCCGAACCAATCAATAATCCTGAACCAACACACAGACCCAACCCAATCATTTGCAAGGAGAAAGAGCCTATCTGACCTTGTAATTCTCCTCTTGAACGTTCATGGTTGGAACCCCTTAATGCAAGTGTATTCTGTCTCTTGAATGAGTGAAGAGACTTTAACAATGGATTCTTTGTTGTTCTTTTATACTTATCCAAAATTGATGAAAATGAGTCTGATTCTGCACCCGAAAGTTTTGCTTCTCTATTCAGCTCTTCCACCTGTATTTCCACAAATTCTTCTTCCATAGATGTTTCGTTGCTTATTACATCCAAATACAAAGGTAACATTTGCATAGCGAATAATTAATAGCTAATTCCAGTCTAATTTTGTTTGGTTGTTCTCTTTTTGCAGCTATTTTTTGCAACTCTTACAACTTTGTGAGAAAGTTCACAGACTAATCTTGTAACATGTAAAGACGCATATATGTTTGTAGAAATAGAGAAGATGAGCAAAGTATACTTGTAAATTCTTTATCGTTATAATTATATTCTAGTAACACGAGTTCTACCTTCCAATTGGTCAGCAATGTTTCTCGATTTATTCCAACTGATGGTCTTAGGCATTCTCTTACCCAATTCAGTTTCAAAGTCATATAAGTATCTTATAGAAGTGAATTTGACTTTGGATGATTTAATTCCCAACACACTTGCGGTTGAACTAATCTTCTTATCATCGTAATTGAATTTGATATCGTATTTGAATTTTGAAATAGCATCACTATTATCTTCAATGAATTGAACTGCCCTTATTGCAAATCTGGCTGCTCTGGTTCTATCAATTGGTGAAGGTAATCCACCTTGTTGAACATGTCCTGGAACTGCGGTCTTGGTATCAAATTCACCTTTAGATTCTTCGTTAATTATATTGGCCAATATTTGTGTTGTTAAAACTTTTGAAGCGTTAGTTGATTTCAAGATTAATTTACCTGCTTTACTCAAACCTTTTTCGCTTGCAAATGATTCTCTTAAATTATCAATATCCATTTCTAATTGTGCTAAGTCGATTCCTTCTTCCGGAACATATGATGCATTTGCACCTGTGGTTAATGCTGCAAATGTTGCAATGTAACCTGAGTTACCACCTTGAACCTCGATGACGAAAGCTCTATCTCTTGTAGCTGCAGCTGATTGTTTAACAACATCACAATAATCTGTTAATGAATTCAAACATGTGTCTGAACCTAATGAATATTCAGTACCTGGAACATTATTTGAGATTGTAGCAGGAACTAAAATCATTGGGATTCTGAATGCTGGATAACTTGTTCTAGCTTTTTCCAATTGGTTTAATGAAACGAAAGCTTCAAATCCACCAACTATAATTAAACCATCGAAACTATACTTTTCAAAGTAGTATGCAATCATACCTAAATCAGCATCTTCAGGAGTAGTTCTATTGGTACCAATTTCTGAACCACCAATTGAATTCCAACCTTCGATTTCTAACCAATCAATGGTTCTAACAGATTCATGTCTTGCTAAACCAGAAAAACCATTATGGATTGCATAAGGCTTATGACCTTGTGACATACAATAGGTTGCCATAGCATACACTGCACTATTCATACCACCTGCTGGTGCACCAACGTTAATGATAGCGATTCTTTTTCTCTTTTCAAGCGGTAAAGCAGGTTTATTGTGATTTGCAGAATTCATAGCAATGAAGTTATTCAAATGTTCAACGAATTCTGAATCTCTTAAAGACATAGCTTTGTCAAAGTCTTTAGATTCAATTGCAGCAGCAACTGATTTGGTAATTTTAACTGCATCAACCAATGGTTTTCTGACAATTTTGTTTTCTTCAACTGCAATCAAAGGTGATGGGGTATCTGGAGTACATGCTAATACTGCTTCAACTGCTTCAACACCTTGCAAGGTTGCTAAAATTCTATCATATGCAACAGCAGTACCACCTCTTTGAACATGACCTAATGTTGTTACTCTTGTATCTAAACCTAATTCAACTAAAACATCCTTGACTTCGTTACAGCTGATTGGTTCTAATTCATTAGTAATTGCACCTTCTGCTACAATAACAATGGTCTTTCTTTTACCTTTAGCTCTGTGTTTACTGACAATTTCACACATTTGTTCTTTCCAGTCTTTTGAAGATGCAGGTTTTTCAGGAATCAATATATAATCAGCAGATGTGGCAATACCTGCCATCAAAGCTAACCAACCACAGTGTCTACCCATAACTTCAACAACGAAAGCTCTTGAATGTGAGTTTGCGGTGGCATCTATATAATCAATAGCCTGACAAATTCTTGCTAATGAGGAATAACAACCAATGGTTGCATCAGTAGTTGCCATATCGTTATCAATCGAACCAACAGTACCACAAATATTCAAATGCTTATAAGTTTCGTATTGTTCTGTGGTAATTTCATTGGTATCTTTTAATTCTTTGATTAATGAAGGCCATTCTGATCTGAATAAATCTGCACCGGTTAATGAACCATCACCACCACAAACAATTAAAGCATCGATACCAGCTTCAATTAAATGTTTACAACCTTTTAATCTTCCAGCCCTTTCTCTGAATTCCAAACATCTAGCAGTACCAATATTAGTACCACCATCACTTAAATAACTTCTAACGTCTTGCCATTGCATTTCTTTAATGTATTCAGGGCCACCTCTTACTAAACCTTCATAACCTTCCATGACAGCAAAAGCTTTACAGCCTCTATAGATGGCCGCTCTAACAATTGCTCTAACGTTGGCATTCATACCTGGAGCATCACCACCGGAAGTCATAACAGCGATATTTCTTCTTCTAGAGGTTGTGTTTGAAGTATTAACGTTTGGATCAATAAGTTTAGCCAAGTTAGAAGAAGAAGCACTGGTTGATAAAGATTTTGAAGGTAACATTGATTTTTTAGGAGCCAATTTATCAACAGGAGGAACTGAAGTGATTGGATTTTGAGCGGTTGTAAAACCAATTAAATTACCTAAAGGATCAATAGTGAAACATTCATTTGGGAATAATTCATTTGGATTAATTTGAAATTTTTTACTGGCGGTAGTTAAGCTACCAATTAAATCATTCAAGTTTTCACAACTCAAAATAAACGAGGATTCAATTGATCTTAAATCTTGGTTTGCTGATTTAGCTTCCAAGTCAGCAATTGATTTTTTAATTTTATCGATTGAAGGAGCTCTTTCTTCATTGACGGAAACCTTGAGGTTCAATTTTCCATCACTGGAAACTAAGGAATGGTGATCATCCTGCTTCAAATGATAACTAAAGCCAATGACATTGGTATAAAAGCTTATAACTTGCTGTAATAATTCTGAATTTGGAGTGTATAATGAAATGGTTGAAGTACCATGAATCAATGGAACTGTCATCCTTTCTAGTATATCTTATAAATTATGGTTATAAAGTATGTTTTATGCTTTATGCTTTAAGACTGCTAACGAGAAGTGTAAAAATATAATTCTAGGATTTTTTGATATTTTATACCAGATTGGTCGCTAACGTCATAAGAAATTCTCATCACCTGAAGAAATAATTTAAAGATGCGGAAGACACTGGCTCGAATTAAATTAGGTTAATTTGACAAGTTTAATAGTAGAATTTATAAGAGGTCTTGGGATCAATGGACTATAGGTTCCGTCTTTAACCTATAGGTTTTTTCCCGGTTGTTTTTAGAGCACATTAATGCCCTGAAACTCATTTTTTTAAATATTTTTGACCTTAATCTCATTTTACTGCAAAAATCAA
The DNA here is from genome assembly GCA_030555745.1 of Yamadazyma sp. yHKB15. Lineage (NCBI taxonomy): Eukaryota > Fungi > Ascomycota > Pichiomycetes > Serinales > Debaryomycetaceae > Yamadazyma > Yamadazyma sp. yHKB15. The sequence continues at coordinate 439,010 of JANIWS010000007.1, forward strand.
CTGATGAATTAAATTCTGATATGATTTAATTATATTTTTGGGATATTATTATTGTTATTTCATTATTGAATGTTTCAGTTGCATTTGCTCTTATAATTTGGCTTATATAGTTTGTTCTGGTATTCCTTGGTGTTTCTTTGATTATTATTGGTCGAGTCTTATTGGTTTACATCATACTCTTTATTGTAGCTTTTAATTATACGTCATTTAACATTCTGTCGCGACATCTGACGTTAACTCATTAAGATCTATAATTCGCGACATTTCATATTCCATTAATACCCAAATAAATAAGAAGAAAAAATCTAAGACAAACAAGATGACTACAGATGTAATGTTCTTTCTAAATGAATAAAATCTAAATGAATAAACTATTTAATTTTGTATTATTACTATAGATAAAATATTTATATATGAATGAAAAAAACTATTGGTGTACCGATGTAACACAAACATTCTCAAAAAAAAAAGAATATAAAGTAATATAATAGTAAAATCAAATTTTAGACTATAAGAAAATAACTAATTAATCTCTTTTATAAATAATCTTTTTACTGATTTATGTAACTATTCAAAATCCTTCTATAATGATGTTCTCCCCGAAATAAATATTCTCCCATACTAAATAACTTTAAGTTTAGTCACGTGATTCTTTTTGAGAGTAATTTGAAAAAAAAATTTTCACTCTCGACAATTACTAGCAATTTTTATAATTATAAACTAATAAAGGAGACAATGACAGAATCTAATCCTCCACCAGTTCCAATTACTGATATCACTAAGTTATCAGTCCCAACATTACCAAATGCTTCAAATCCACCACCAAAAATCAACCCATTCTTCCAATATATAAACGATGTATATACTACCATTTCAGAACACAGAAAATCATTAGACTTAGAAAATCCAGGTACTATTGAAAATTTAAATAAAGAAGTTAGTAGAGATGTTTTCTTAAATCAATATTTCTTCACCGGTTTAAGAGCTGACTTAAATAAAGCTTTTTCAATGTCCCCAGTTTTCCAAACATCCCATACTTTATCAGTTGGTTCAAATGTTTTACCACCTTATGCTTTTAGTGCTTTATATTTTGGTGAAAAATGTTTCATGCAAGGTAATATCGATAATGACTTAAGTTTCAGTGGTAGAATCAATTACGGTTGGAATAATAACAATATTTCAAAAGTTACTTTACAATTAGCTAATAGCCAACCTGCTATGATTCAATTAGAACAAGATTATCAAGCTTCTGACTTTTCAGTTAATTTCAAAACTTTAAATCCTTCATTCTTAAACGATGGCTTCTCAGGTTTAGCTGTTGCTTCCTTATTACAATCTTTAACTAAAAAATTATCTGTTGGGGTTGAAGCAAGTTATACTAAACAACCAGGTGCTTTAGCTCCTGAAAGTGCTATCAGTTATTATACAAGATATAACGCTGGTAACTGGATTCTTTCCGGTCAATTATTAGCTCAAGGTGCTTTAATTGCTAGTTTCTACAGAAAAGTTACTGATAAAGTTGAAGCTGGTGTTGAAACTCAAATCTCTGCTTCAATGAGACCAATCACTGATAGCTTAATGGGTACTCCAATTGGTTTCGAACCAGTCATTGAAGGTGAAACTACTTTGGGTGCTAAATATGAATATAGACAATCAATCTTCAGAGGTCAAATAGATTCAAAAGGTAAAGTCGGTGTCTTTATGGAAAAAAGAGTCTTACCAACCGTATCAATCTTATTTTCAGGTGAAATCGATCATGCCAAAAATAATTCAAGATTAGGTGTTGGTTTACAATTCGAATCTGCTGGTAATGAACAAATAATGATGATGCAACAAGGTTTAGTCGATGCAAATGGTAACCCAATCCCAGGTGCTCCACAAGTTGCTTAGATTTAAATCTAAGATAGAAAATAAAATTATCCATAATTAAAAGAGTTTTAATCATTATAGATATGATCATCGAAAATCTACAAAGTAAATAAAATTATCCTATTGTATATATAATAAATATCATAAATCATAACTATTTTACATTCTTATTTATTTTATTTTATTTTGTACTTTTGTGATACCTCTTTCCTTGTTCATTTACCATCCAAATAATCTGGATGTAAAACCTTTCTTTTCTTCTTTTTGAAGTAATTTGTAAACGTCAATGTTTCTATTGGGTTCGATTCTCTGACTTCTGCTTTTGGTATTTAAGGTTTTTGATTGCTCGATAGTTGGTAATTTATTGAACCTTTTATCATCATTGTTCCTTTGTGCTATTGACTTATAAATCTGTTTATAAGTTGAATTCAAATCTTTATCTGAAATGGAATATGATGATCTAGATTTGGGTAGTTTATAATCAAACTTTGGTGATTGTAATCCGTTTGCCCCATTTCCTAGAAGATTTGGTTCCATCCAGTTTGATTCTGATGTGTATAATTCACTTCTTGAAGATCTTCTTGATCTTGAAAGATTATGAGTTCTGTTATATTCAGATAATGATGTGGTTGGAAAATCTTCATTCATATTATAATTTGATCTGTTTTCAAACTTATCAAACTTCATTGATGATGTTCTAGAAAGTTGCCTTGAAGGATTTCTTGATTTGCTGTAAATTGACTTAGAAATTGATTCTTCGTATTCATCCAACAAAGAATCCATTGAAGAATCTGATTTTTCCTTCTTATGATTGAAACCCGAATTAGGAACATTTCTATTATGATTGAAATCATAAGTAAAGTGGTTACTGGCTGGGAATGTGAAATTTTTTGGTTTAGATAAAATTGGTTGAGGCGACTGTAATGTAGGAAACTTTGAAGGTTGTTGGTTTGAAATGACATTCTCATGAACATCAAGGCTAGCCATGGCACTTGTTATTGATTTATTGGATAGATCCCTGGGTAATGCATGTTTGTTAATTGGTGATTTAGGTTTTTCTGGCGATATGAAGTGGGGCGAAAGAGGAACAGATGGAGGAGTATCGGGTATATCATTTGAAATCTGCGCCAAGTTGAAAAGTAATGGATCTGAGTTAGGGATGGGTAAACTTTGAGCCTCTTTCAATTCATTTTCTTGATTAACTTTGCCCGGTGTGTCAGTTTCTGAGTCTTTTGGAGTTGCACCGATTGCTAAATTTCTATACTGAACAATTTTTTCTAGAACCGATTCTAAATCCTCTATTATTTTCAAATCATTTGACTTGACAAAAATCCTCCAATACCTTTCTGGATTGACTAGAGGCAAAATAAATTGGTTAAAGTTGACTCTTAGTATTTTCAACTTGGGTAATAATGGATAAATGAAACTAGGTCCACATGATAAGTAAGTGACATCACCATTGTGTAATTGGAAAATTTCGAATTCTCCATGACTTAATAATCTACCCAGTTGTTCTTTGTTACCTATTTGTTTATCGAAAACCAAAATTTTTGAACTATTAAATTTGAATAAGCTGATTTTTTCATCCACATAAGGTTTTGGTTTCTGACTTTCAGTTTCAACAATTGATTCGACACTTTTCTTTGCCTTCAATTTCTCCTTGACTTCTAGGAAATCATTCATTTCATCGTCACTATTTTTGTACCTCATGATGGTTTTCCTTCTTGGACTCATAAAGTTCTCCTTTTTGGAGGTCTTGTCTGTGGTCTCATTTTCTATTATCGGTATAAACTCAGTTCTAGTGGATGCTTCAAGGGTTTTTTGTTCGTATATTGGAGCAGGTGATTGTAATTCGCCTATGGGTTCATTCTTGGTTTCAATTTTGGTTTCTGGAGTTGATTTTGACTCCGGTGGGTCTTTGGTTGCCAGGGTACCATGATTCAATATAGTTGAATCAACATTATTATTATCATCAGTTTTCTTCTTCATCTTCCTCCTTCTTCTCTTTATGTTCCTTTTCTCCTTGCTTGTGTTCAGAGACTGATTGCAGATCTCCTTGCTTGGCTTACTCATGTCAATTCCGTAGCTACAGTGTTTACCTTTGCATCAACTTTATATAATTTTCAGCTTTGTTTATGTATAGTCGCACTTGATTTTTTTATTATGGTGGAGTAGATAGTGCGGATATGTAATTACAAAATTTATATTAACGAAAATTAATACGTTGGGAGAGCAAGTCACATGGGTGTGACGTTAGTTGTCCTAAATATCAATTAATTTTGGCCTCTATCGAATCAATTAGCCTTTCTAAATTTTTTTTTGGCGGGAAAATTAGGTTACTTATTGACCTAAAACATGACCTTCACCTCTAAAGGTAGCATTATTAGCTCCAGTATCAGTTGATGAGCTGATACTTGTTTCTACAGTATCTTGGAAGAACATTGGTTTGTATGCAACACTTCTTAAACTAATACCATCTTCTTCACTAATGAAATCTACCACACCATCTAATAAACCGATCAATCTAGCCAATTTTGATTCAATAAACAAAATCACTTTCAGAGGTGGGTAAAGAATTTTCAACTTATCGAAACCCAATAAATACCCACTTGACATACCAGACAAATGACCAAAAAATGAAGAGCCTGGGAAAATCACTGTAGTGAAGATCAAAACTATGAAAGGTGCGTATAAGGTTGGAATAGTGATATCAACCTCATTAACTCTGGTTCTATAAAGAACTTTTTGGATATGATGCTCCTTTACTGAATAGTAAGTCATGAACAGAAAAACTATGCCTGATAATCCGATGACAGAAGTGTTTCTGTACAAAAGCATACCAACTATACAATATTGTAAACCTGCAGTTACTGCTAATAAATTCAATGTAACTCCAGCGTGAACAGTACCATGGTGTCTTTCGAACTCACATAAAGGTTTAGCAATTGAAGCTATGTTAAGAGCCCAATGGAAAAAGTTCTGATGATAAACCACGTAAAATGATAAACTGTTCAAATCTAACTTGAATGGAGCGAATGGATACAATGCAAAATGTTTACTTAACAGACCATTGAAAACACTATCAAAGAAAAATAAAGCAAATGTAAATGGGATTAACCCTACTGTTAACGCTGGGTAGTTCTTCAAATGGAAATTAGCTGGAACTAACCCGTTCAAATTAAACTGATTTGACATCTTTTTTCTTTATTATTATTATTCTTCTAAAAAGATGCGTAGGATGAGATAATTATAATTAAGCCCAGTTTTGGCGACTTTCTATACTTTATAGCACCAAGTAAGATAAATAATACTTGAAAGGGTAGAATATGATAGAGAAAGCGTACATAAATATATTAATCTATTTCATTATTGATTTTTTGTTTGAAAGAATTCAAAAATTCGATCTTTTTTTTGTTGTTTATAGCTAAAGATTCAATTTTTTCATCTCTTTGCTCCAAAGTTTCAGTAATACCGTCTATTTGTCTCAAATATTGCTTGATATTATTCAATTTCAACCGTATCACTCCAAGTTTGTTATCAAAATCTTTTGCCAGTATCTTGCCGGACCTTAAATCATGCAAAATCAAAAATAATTCTGGCAATATTTCTTGTTGTCTTATTTTCGTCAAGGAGTTTATCTCCTGGTCTATTTCCATTAAGGATGGAGACAGTGAATCCATCCTCGATATCAGTTTAACCCTGGTCATCGGACTATTCACTGCTGATGGCATAAAAAAATCTTTTGGGGACAGCATGATAAGACTTGCTACTCCCTTCCTTGTTCAACAAACCTTCAACGATACTCAATGAAATTATATATATTTAAAAAGCGCCTTATTCACTCTTATAAGACTATTATGTCAATGGATCTGTGTCTGATTATTGTTTCAGTATCCTAAAACCAGTACTTATTCAGTATTATCTAATATAAATTTTCAATGAGAAAGTGAGAAAGTTCCCATAATATGAATCAACTATTATCGTTAATAGGTTCATGCTTGCCATGTTTGCCAGACTTATCATCGCCATACTTATCAATTAATAACACCAAGTATAAAATAATCAAATTGTTGGGTGAAGGTGGATTCTCGTATGTTTATTTAGTTTCAGAAAAAGGTTCAAATGCATTATATGCCTTGAAAAGAATAAAGTGTCCATTTGGCTCAAACGATGATGCATTCAAAAATGCTATGAAGGAAATAAAAAACTACCATAGATTTAGTAACTCCAAGACTCCTTATATCATTCAATCAATAGATGAATCAGTCATTCAAGAACCTGATGGCTCAAGAACTGTTTATATATTGTTACCTTATTTTGAGAGATCATTACAAGACATCATAAATTCTAATGTATTGAATGGAGTTACAATGGAAGAAGAAGAGATTCTCCGGATATTCATTGGTGTATGTAGGGGGTTGCAAGTTATGCACAAGTTCAAAAAGATTGGTAATTCAACATCACCTTCAAATCCTAATGAGCTGGAAGAGGAAGCTGATTTATTATTACCTCCAGATAGTGAAGATGAAGATGGATTAGCTGGTAATGAAGGGGCAGTGGAAATGGAGGAGTCTATTCCTTTCGCTCATAGAGATATCAAGCCTGCCAATGTTATGCTCTCGGCTGAGGGGTTACCAGTTTTAGTTGATTTAGGATCATGTACCAAGGCCAGGTTAACAATAAAGAATCGTCAACAAGCTCTTACTTTGATGGACTTTGCCTCAGAACATTGTACATTACCATATAGAGCTCCAGAATTATTTGACGTTGAATCGAATTCCGAAATCACTGAACTGACAGATATTTGGTCTTTGGGCTGTTTATTGTACAGTTGCTGCTTTGGATTTTCACCATTCGAGAAATTAGAAATAGAGCAAGGAGCCAATTTAACGGTTGCAATCACAAGTGCAAGATACACCATACCAAATCATGAATATTCACCAGAATTGATTGAATTAATCAAGAAATGTTTAGTTCTTGAAGGTAGCCAAAGACCTTCTGTTGACGAATTATTAGAGCATGCTCTTGAATTATCAAGATCGTGAACTTCCATTTAAGGTATCCCCCTATAAATCAGTTGTAGTATTAATCTTTATGGGTGATATTAAGCTTATGTATGATAAAACATCAAGGGTTCTAGTGTGAAAAAATAATCAACGCGAAAAGAACAAGTCTACAAAATCATCATGACATTAACGAAATATCAGAGAGGAGATCCAATGGAAGGATGGAATGACTGTCCGCCTTTGATGATACCAAAGTTGAATTCCAGTTCAGTGAGCTTGAGTAGTAGAAAGTCATCGTTAAATCTCGAAAAGCCTTCATCATCAGCCAATTTATCAAATACTGATTTAGTACCGATTATAGAAGAGATATCAAATAGACCATCTAAACTTTCAGACAAGATGTTGAAGCAAATCAAGGACAAACTAGTTGGAAACGTCCTGAGATTGAAGGATGATCACAAGAATTTCATTGTAGAAATTTCAAATCAATTAGAAACAGAAGATGCCAACACCTTAAAAGCCCAAATTATTGAATTCATGATGATTAATGATGGTGTAAGTTCTTGGTGTGTTCCTTTGAAAAAATTAATTGAAAACCTAGCATAACAAACCAGGTCAAACTAAAATGTACATTTTGAAAGCTTTAGTATATTAGATTGAGATGATTCAACAATCTTTTTATTAATTTATTTACTATGATACATAGAAAAGACTATATAATAATATATAATGATTATGGATGATATGCCTAAGCTGCTTTCTTTCTTTTTCCAATTTGAGCTTGGAAACCTGCTTTAATTGAGGAAACTGATCTTGTTGAACCACAAGCGTTACAACTCAAGAAATGCAATCTATTAGCAGATTCTCTTTTTAAAACTGTGTTCATTGATTTACAAGTTTTACAAGTAACATATTCAATAATATATCTTCTTAAAATTGATTCCATTTGTTTTGGTTGAAATTTACCTCTTAATACTAATCTTTTTTCACCATCAATTGAACCAGAAGTACCTAATTCGGCGAATAAATATTGTATCAAATGTTCTGGATTTCTTTGTAAAACGGTTGCAATTTCTTGAACATTTGCAAATAAAGTCTTTTTTGAACCTTCTCTTTGACATATTGGTGGAGGAATTCTGAATTTTGGTCCTGATCTTGCACCAGCTAATTCTGGATTGTTTTGTTTTAAGATATTGAAAAATCTTGATAATAAATCTTCATATGGTAATCCACCTAATTCTTGAGCTGATTTAGTTGGTTCAGCTTCCTTTTCTTTTGAAATATCATCAAGTCCTGCTTTTTCTAATTGTTTATCAAAATCACTAACATCTGCAACTTCCTTCTTTTTCTTTTTCTTCAAAGTTAAATCTCCCAAAGCTGCTGTGAAATCATCAGCTGGAGCTGGTGATCCTTCATTACTTTCTCCATCAACTGGCTTCTTGGATTTTTTCTTCTTTTTCAAGCCTGCAAACATATCGTCTACTTCACTTGAGGCTGCTGGTGATCCTTCTGGAGTGAACTCCTCGACCTTCTTAACCTTCTTTTTCTTCTTTAAACTTGGATCAAATCCTAAATCACTCATCTTAGTTGTTTTATGTCCTTCGTGCCTTATGAGTAAGAATTAGTTCAATGGCCACTGTAGAAAAAAAATTGAGGTTGAAATCACGCACGACTGAAAAATTTTTTTCATATACTCTTAACTATGGGTGTACGGTATGGTGATATCAAATGATTATAAGAGATATAAATGAATAAAAGGTTATGTAGGGAAAAGGGTTTATAAATACAAGGTGAGTATATGTAAAGAGATTGAAAGAATTTTTTAGAATTGATAGGATAAAACAGTATGAAGTTAAACATTTTTTCTTTTTATTTGTATTCAAGTTATTATTGTACATGGAAAAATATATGCAATTAGGATCATACTTTCAAATCTTCAGTTTTAGATTCGATTTCTTTGGTTTCCTCTTGAGCTTTTCTTGCTCTTTCGTCGGCTTCCTTGGTTTCTTTACCAGGTGTGTAAGTGATTTTGGATTCTTCTTCTCCTTCTTCAAATTTGAAATCTTCTTCAACAGAGTATTTCTTTAAGAACCAATTTTCTATTTCTTCTTGGTTATTGTTTTCAGCTTCAAACATTACATCGTGGCCTGATTTGTTCTTGAGGAAGACATCTGCCTTATATTTGTTAGTTAATAACTCAACAACCTTCAAATGACCGTTGTATGCTGCCCAATGTAATGGGGTATTACCACTTTCATTTTGACAGTTAACCAATTTCGTACAGTCTTCTGCACTCACAATAGACAATAAATAATCCAAAACTTCTAAATGGCCATTGGCTGCTGCCATATGAATAGGTGTACTCAACGTTATATCATCTTTAATGGTAATTAATACATTTGGTGAAATCTCATTGAAAATCTCAGTTAAATTCTCTAAATCTCCAGCTCTTGCATCGTAAATAACTGCATCCATCTCCTCTTGGCTGAGTTGCACCATTTCTGTTCCTGACATCTTCAATCTCTTTGCTTCTTTTCTTCTGAACTGAGCTCTTCTATCAATATAAAAAAATTTGAGATGCCCTAAATCAAAATTGATGCGAATAGTTAAGACACAAGATTGAATTTGATGCCACCCAAAATCGAAGAAATCCCTCCATTAGCGAAGAAGAATCCCTTCTTAGCTCCAGCCAAGAAGAAAACAGTAAGGGTAGATCCCAAAAGCACCTTTTCAACTGATGGTTTGAGAAAGGGTCTCAATCAACCTGAATATTCCAGAGATACGCCGCTAGATAATCTATTTCTCCAACTTGAAGACAAACTCAAAGGTTCTCTTGACGAGATTACCTTAGATCAATTGTGTGAAAGGCTCTTAGATTCAAACACCACTGGTGGTAAAACCAATGATGATATCAATAATTATAGATATTTAATCACACAGAAGCTTTTTGAGTATCTCATTCAAATTCAAGAATTGTCTTCTCAAGAGACTCATCCAGATAAGAACCTTATATCCATATCGCTACACGATATCAAAACTTTCAGTAAGTTAGTTAATTTAATTATCATTCATAGTGTGTATCCTGCACTCAATACCTTCAAAATTGGAATTCCTTTGGCTAAAAGAAGATTAAATGATTTCAGCAAAACCAAAAAACCTGTCAAGTTTGATACTGTCCATCTGGATGCTAAGACCTATGCAGAGAAGTTCGAGTTCAATGAAAAGTTACTAATCTTATGCTATGAAAATTTTAAGCAAATATTCCAGAAAGATTCAGATATCAAAGAATTGTTGATCAAGGGTACAGGGTACTCCGACTTCTTAACTATTTCAATCACTTTAATAACTTGCCCTTACTTTAACAAAGAAAATAGACTAAAATACTTCTCAGAGTTTAACAATTTCGTCATTCAATTACCTGGAACTTTCGAATTATTCCAAACTTTCTCATTATTATTATCATCTCAATCACCTACTTTTTTCAAACAATTTGTTCTTCAAAAACTTCAATTATTACATTACAATGCCCCCAAAAAAGATGGTCTTTTGACATTGATTGAATTTGTTCTTGGCTTACGTGAAAATGAAGAAGTTAATATAGAAAAGTTTGAACATGTTGCAAATGTGGTCCTTCTGAAACCTAAAGAAATTTCTACCATAGATTACTTCAAAAATATTGGTAATCAGTTTTTTGACTTACTAGTTAATATAAATCGTCCATATGTTACTAGTTGTGTTGGTCATGTAATAGAAAGATTATGGATGAAAAACAAATTAATTGTTCAAGACTTTCTTTTGAAAAGAATTTGGAATAATTTGAATCCTGATTCAGAAACAGAGCCATTAACGAATGAAGTAGATTTGAATAATACTATAAATGTGCTTATTTCACTTACTAAGAAAGGTTTGATTCCTGACTTAGCTCAATTTTTATTCAAACCTATAATTTTATCATTGTGGTCGTATTTCGTATTTTTGAAGAAAAGCTCCAAACCTACTGAAGTCTTACTGAATATAATTGTTGGATATTTTATAACTGTTAAGGATTCTGATGATTTAGAAAAAGATTTATTCGGTCTTGATAAGATTACCAAAAATTTATTGTATGAAGGTAATAATTGGGAATACTCATTGGGTCCTAATAGCTTACCTCAAATCGTAAGGAAGGCAACCTCGATTGGTGAATCAAATGACAAGAAAATCAATAATTTCTTAACAAATTTGGATAGTGCATGCAGTTCATTCATTGAAGTTTTGAAAGATTTGGATGATTTCTTTATCCTTAAAATTTTCAAGAAATTACTTTCAAGATGGTTAAAGATTGACAATCAGGAAATCATTGGCGACGAAAACCCATTTTTGGTTTTGATTGACTTAAGACTTATTGAATCTATTGGTAATGAATTTGAAGAGGATATCGCTAAAACACCAATGGATATGCTTGAGATTGTGGATGATTTCTTGAAATCACAAATTTCTTTGTCCCTGCAGAGTACGAAAAAAATTGTGGATCATGATTCAGATGATGAAGATTCAGATGATGAGGAAGAAACGAATGTCAATTCAGAAGCCATGCCAATTCTTTTTGAGCTTTTGTCTGCTATTTTGACCGAAATGCAAGAAACTGAAATAGCTAATGATACAAGAGAAATATTGGCCAAAGTTTCTGAAAAACTAGTAAAGCTTCTTAAAATTGACGACCCATTAGTTCAAAAGAATTCAAATATTATAGATTCACTTAACGAAAGAATCAAACTAATCGTAGCAGGTGAAACTAACGAGCCAAGTTCTCTTAAAGAGTTACATTCAAAGACCTTGAAAAGAGCTATTACGAGTTTGAATGACCCATTAGTTCCTATTAGGGCCCATGGTTTATATTTGTTAAGACAATTGATTGAGGCACAAAGTGACGTTATTTCGTTAGAATTTGTAATTGATTTACATTTAGTTCAATTAAAAGACCCTGAGCCATTCATTTATTTGAATGTTATCAAAGGTCTCGAAGGGTTGATCGAAATGAACGAAGATGAAGTGATTGAAAATCTAATTAATATTTACACAGGTAAAGATGGAAATTATGAATTAGACGAAAGACTAAAGATAGGTGAAGTTCTATTGAGATACATTCAATCATCTAGCGAGTTTTTCTTTAGTAGACCTATAGAATTAATTATCAATGGAACAATATCGGTTATTAGAAGATACGATGATATAAAAATGAATCAAGATGATAGAATAAGAATGTCCTCGATGTCTTTATTAGGAATGTTGTGTAAGATAAATCCAACTGGAATTATCAAACATTTAACTGATATTTTAGATTGTGCTATAGGAATATTGAATTTGGAAACTGACGAAGATAAATCCATAATAAGACGTTCTGCTGTTGTCTTGATTCATGATTTACTCATAGGAACATCTAACTCGTCGACTCCATTTCCTGAAGAATATAGAGACAAGGTCTTGACAGTATTAAAATATATTGTTGATACTGATAATGATTTGTTGACTAGAGAACAAGCGCAAGAGGTATTGAACGATATCGATGAACTAACCAAGTTAGCCTATGAAGAATTGAAAGATAATATCTGATTTATGAAAGTTATTGTATATAGAGAAATCAAACAATATTTAAATACTTAATTTACAGTATATATATTATTATAAACAAGCAAATAAATTTTGACCTGAATCTACTATTTATTCAAATTTTATTTATATTTATTTATGGGACATTTTCTTGACTAGCTTAATCAACTTCTTCCATAGCTGATTCAACTGGTTCATCAGCAGTTGAAGCGGTGGTAGTAGAAGTACCAACTTCTTCAACTTCTTCTTCATCAATATTTAAACCTAATGAAATTAATCTGTTAATTCTTGATGCGAATGAAGCTGGTTCATCTAATGAGAAACCTGAAGTTAATAAGGCGGTTTCGTATAATAAGGTAGTTAAATCTTTAACGGTTTTATCTTCAGCACCATCAGTTTCAACTTTTTTCTTTAATTCTTTGATAATAGCTGATTTTGGAGAAATTTCAAAAGTTTTCTTTGATGACATGTAAGCTGACATGGAGGTATCTCTTAAAGCTTGAGCTTTCATGATTCTTTCCATATTAGCAGACCAACCGAATTGACCAGTTCTAATGGCAGCTGGTGCATCAACTAATTTGTGTGAAACAACAACTTTTTCAACTTGTTCACCTAAGACATCTTTCAAAGCCTTGGTTAATGGTTCAAATTCTTTAATTTCTTTTTCTCTTTCGGTTTTTTCTTCTTCAGTTTCTTCTAATTCGAAATCTTTAGTAATATCAACTAATTTTTTGTCTTCGAATTCTTTCAATTGAGTCATAGCATATTCATCAATTGGATCAACTAAAAATAAAACTTCGAAATCTTTAGCTTTTAATGCATCTAAGAATGGAGATTTTTCAACTGATTTAATTGATTCACCAGTGATGAAGTAGATATTCTTTTGGTGTTCTGGCATTCTGGTAACATAATCAGTTAATGAAGTTAATTCATCAGTTGATTTAGTTGAGTTGTATCTTAATAATTTTGATAAAGCAGCTCTGTTTTGTTGATCTTCGTGAATACCTAATTTAAGATTCTTTGAGAAAGCACCGTAGAATTTGTCAAATTGTTCTTGATCTTCAGCAATTTCATTGAAGGTTTCAATTAATTTTTTAACAATATTCTTTTTAATAACTTTTAAGATTTTGTTTTGTTGTAAAACTTCTCTTGATAAGTTTAATGGTAAATCTTCTGAATCAACAACCCCTTTAACGAAACTTAACCATTCTGGGATTAATTCTTCAGCATCATCAGTGATGAAAACTCTTCTGACATATAATTTAATATTGTTTTTCTTCTTTTTAGATTCAAAAGCGTCAAATGGAGGTCTCTTTGGAATGAATAAGATAGCTCTAAATTCTAATTGACCTTCAACTGAGAAATGTTTAACAGCTAATGGATCTTCCCAATCATTTGAGATTGATTTGTAGAAAGCATTATATTCTTCTTGAGTAACATCTGAAGGGTTTCTAGTCCATAAAGGTTTAGTTTTATTTAATTCTTCAGTTTCAGTGACTTGTTCTTTGATGGTTTTCTTTTTTTCTTCATCTTTCTTTTCTTCGTCATCTTCGACTTCTTCTAATTTTGGTTTTTTATCATCACCATCTTTTTCTTCATCTTTTGATTCTTCTTTTTCATCAGATGGGACTTCTTTTTCAACTTCTTTAGTAACAACTAATTGAATTGGGTAAGAAACGAATTCAGAATGTCTTTTAACAACTTCTTTAATTCTTTTTTCTTCTAAGTATTCTAATTGATCATCTTTTAAGAATAATCTAATGACAGTACCTCTTGAAATTTTTTCACCAGATTCATCTTCAGTAATGGTAAATTTACCACCAGCATTTGATTCCCAAATGTATTGTTCATCATCATTATGTTTAGTAATAACTTGAACATGGTCAGCGACTAAGAATAAAGAATAGAAACCAACCCCGAATTGACCAATCATGGTAACATCAGCACCAGCTGATAAAGCTTCCATAAAAGCTTTAGTACCTGATTTAGCAATAGTACCTAAATTATTAATTAAATCACTTTTAGTTAAACCAATACCAGAATCTCTAATTTCTAAAACTTTTTCTTCTGGTCTTGGAGTAATTCTAATGAATAATTCTGGTTCACTTTCTAATTTTGATGGTTCACTTAATGCTTCATATCTGATTTTATCTAATGCATCTGAAGCGTTAGAAATTAATTCTCTCAAGAAAATTTCCTTGTTGGAATAAACTGTGTTAATGATCAATGACATTAACTGAGTAATCTCAGCGGTAAATTCATGGGTTTCAACTTTTCCTGTCATATTGTTTTCGAATCCTATTATTTCTTTATCCTTTTGTATAAAAGATTTCGTTGCCTTTTATATTTCCAACTGTTGAAAAATTATATGAGGGTAGTGTAGAACCCATCTGTTGCAAATTTCGTCCAAATTCATTCTTTCGATTTCTTTCGGGTTCTTTGGGAAAGACACGTTGTTTTTTGCAACCATTTATTCTTCTTAACAGAATTACTATTAGAAAGTACTTAAAGAGTATGTTTATCTAGTGCTTAAAGTAGTGTTTAAAGTAGTGTTTAAAGTAGTGCTTAAAGTAGTGTTTAAAGTATTTATATGGACTTTTATTAGTGTTTTCTATAATATTAATTCATCAGTTTCCATACCACAATCTATACATCTTTTTTTCATAAAATTCATATCGTTCTCTTTAAATTGTCCTAAATTGGTCCAATCGTGTGAATGTTTATCATTGATAGATTCTCCATTCCTTAATTTTCTTGTAAATTCTTCAGCTCTAGTTTTTCTTCTAATTTCTTTTAATTTCGCCGAATACTTCTTATCCTTTCTTTTCAATCTCATCTCTTCTCTTCTTTCCCATTCCTTATCCAAATTTTCCAAAGACCCCCATTTCTTAACTGCAAATTCTTCAATTTGAAACCTAAGAAATAATTGCATTCTACTGTACCCATGTGGATTGGGCTTTTCAATCCTTGGTAATAAACTCAAATCTTGTAATTCTGGTTCAGTTAATAAATAATCTTCTTTACATTCAGTTTTGGTTAATAATGCATATTTCTCTGGTTTCTCCTTTGCACATCTACGACAAACTCTAACATTTCTAAAATTTGAATACAAATTAGCATCTATTTCTAATGAATTACATTCATAACATTTAGGTGCTTGTGAAATATCAACTGGTGGTGCTAATTCTCTAACTATATGTTCTCGTTTTTGTTTGGCTTTCCAATCTTCTAAACTTTGGTTTATCTCTTCTTCTTTTTCTTCATTCATAAACCCCCCATAACTATCTTTCATAGTTGAAAAATCATATTCAATATAGTCTTTCTTTTTGATCAGCTTTTTATCATCATTTTTATTATCCGTTTTATTCAACCCTTTGGGAACAGGTAACGTTTCGCTTTTATTATTACTAGCATCTCTATTATTTTGTTCTAACCTTTTCCTGATTTCAAGTGCTTTCTGTCTATTTTCTTCGATTTTTTGCCTTTGCTCTGGTGTTAATTCAACCTTTTGTCTTTTAGCTTGTGGCTCATTCAAATTACTTATCAGACCATTAACACCATTATTATTGGTTGATCCATAACTACCATAAGTATTTTCTGATCTACTATTGTTAATACTTGTTCCACTACCTTCCACTGTTCGTATTTTACCGTCAGCAACTATATTAGAATCAATTGATGAAACTATAGGCTTATCACGTAATCCCTTTTTGTGTAGTCTCTCTAAAGCCTTTTTCCTATTTTCAGCCTACAACATTCTTGTTAGTATTATTCCGAACTACTTCCTCCATTAAATAAAGTCTGGTTTATCTTAAAGTACATACAATCCTTTGCCTTTGTTCATCTGACAAAGTTCCTCTTACAAATGACATGCTCAAAAAAAAAAGTATGGAGTCAATCAATGCTCACTAAAATAAAGTATGGAGATAGAACAAATATTTTCTTAGTAGGCCAGTATTTTTTGTATTCTAAGATAACGAATTACAGCATTCCTAATAGATTTGACCCTTTAACGGACTAAATATTTTATCCAAATCACGGCCCTGTGATTTTGCTGCAATTTTACATAATGGAATCGTTGTAATTTAGGTTTTATTTTTCTTTGCTGCAAATTTGACACCACAGTGTACTTATCCACAGTGTGAAATACCACAATATGGCATACCACAATATTCATTTTTCCACAATGACAGGAAGTCAGACGATTATAGGAGATTAGACAATAGGCTTAACTTTTCACTATAAAGCTGGCACCTTTTCGGCTTATAAAGGTATTAAAATTACGATTCTATAATGTCTGCTGATTCGGAAAACATTCAAACACAGTACAAGTCTGTCGATACCAAAGATAGCAAGAATAACATCGATATTGAATCGGTTGGTTCTGATTCAAGTGATGAAACTCTTTTAGATCCAAATCCTTTCTTGGAACCTAAGATTGCAAATTACTATAGACAAATTTATGAAGACTCCCAATATGAATGTAGAGAAGTCTTTGATCCACACTATAAATGGACCCAAGAAGAAGAGAAGAAGTTAGTTAGAAAACTTGACTATAGAGTTGCCTTAACTTCTTGTATTTTGTTTGTTGCCTTACAAGTTGATAGAGGTAATATCAGTCAAGCGGTCAGTGACAATATGTTAAATGATTTGAATATGACCACAAACGATTACAATATTGGTAATACTTTGTTTTTGGTTGCATTTTTAGTTGCTGAAATCCCAATGTCTTTAGCTTCTAAGAAAGTTGGTCCTGATATTTTTATTCCCCTTCAAATTATTGTCTTCAGTATTGTAGCTGCTGCTCAGTTCTGGTTAACTAACAGAGCCGGATTTTTGGCCTGTAGGTTCTTATTGGGTTTTATTGAAGGTTCCTTAATTGCAGATTTAGTTATCTGGTTATCTTATTTTTATAAAGCAAAAGAGTTGCCAATTAGATTATCTTGGTTTTGGACTACATTATCATTGGTTCAAATTGCTACTTCATTACTAGCTTTTGGTTTATTGAGATTGAGAGGTCTTCATGGAAGAGCAGGTTGGAGATGGTTATTTTTGATTGAAGGTCTCTTCACTCTTCTTATAGGTATTGCTGGTTTCTACCTTATGGTTCCATCTGCTGTCCAAACTAAAAATAAACTTCATCCCAAAGGATGGTTCACTGACCACGAAGTAAAGATTGTTGTTAACAGAGTGTTGAGAGATGACCCATCTAAAGGTGATATGCATAATAGACAAGCTGTTGACTGGAAAGGTTTTGTTAGATCTATAAGCGATTACGATCTTTGGCCCATTTATATCATTGGTTTGGTTACATATGTATCAAGTGCAACAACTTCTTCTTATTTGACATTGACATTAAAACAAGTGGGTTTTTCAACATTTAATGTTAATTTGTTAACAATTCCCTCTGCTGTTCTTCATATAATTGGTTTGCTCATTATAACTTGGACTTCAGAATTAATCAATGAAAGATCAATACTTGCTATCTTTGTGCCACTTTGGGATTTACCCATTTTAGGTGCTTTAGCTTGGTGGAGTGGTACAAACACAAATGTTTGGGGTACCTGGGTTTTATATACTTTATTGGTGGGACAACCATATATTCATGCAATTTGTGTTGCTTGGTGTTCAAGAAATTCCAATAGTATTAGATCAAGATCTTTATCCGCCGCCATTTATAACATGGCTGTTCAGTTGGGAAGTATTTATGCAAATAATATTTATAGATCTGATGATGCTCCAATTTATAGAAGAGGTAATAGAACCTTATTTTTTATAACACTTATGCTCATTCCAGTATATATTTTGGTTAAGCTTTATTATGTTTGGAGAAACAAGTCAAGAGACAAGATCTGGAATGCAATGACCTTAGAAGAAAAGGAAAAATATCTTCATGAGAATAAACATCTTGGTAACAAAAGACTTGATTTTAGATTTGCTCATTAGATTGTGATAGAGATAGTTATAGGTTACTAATAAACAAAGATTATATATTATTCATATACTCTATAAAATCCCAATATTTCATAAATCATTAAAAAAATTAAATCATCTTTTAGAAGTATTGGAGTCAATCTTTGTTTAAAACTTTATCAGCAAAATTTGGTAAAACAAATGATGCTTCGTGGATTTGTTTAGTATAATAGTTCATGTTTTCATGAACAAATTCATCAGTCCATTCGAATCTAACAGGTTTTTTAACATTAGCGTTTGGATCTTTTGAACAAACCATGAAACCAATTGAACCTGATGGGTAAGTTGGAATCATAGTATAAGCATATTCAGCAACTGGGAAAATAGTTTTACAATCTTTCTTCAATTTTGAAATGATTGGCATATGTAAAAAGATATTTTCAGCTTGGGTAGTGATAACACCTTTTTCAGTTAAAGCATCATTTAATAATTGAAAGTATGGTTTTTGGAATAATGATTCAGCTGGACCTTCTGGATCTGATGAATCAGTAATGATAACATCGAATTGGTTTTTGTATTCAGCTAAGAATTTGAAACCATCACCAATATGAACTTTAACTCTTGGGTCATTGTATGATTTTGACATTTCTGGTAAGAATTTTTTGGAAACTTCAATAACAGTTTCATCAATGTCACATAACCAAGCTTCTTCAATGGATTGATGTTTTAAGATCTCTCTCAAGACACCACCATCACCACCACCAATAACTAAGGCTTTCTTTGGGTTTGGGTGAGAGTTAAGAGCTAAATGGGTGATCATTTCTTGATAAGCAAATTCATCTCTTTCAGTGACTTGAATACAGTTATCTAAGACTAAAACGTTACCGTAATCAGTTGATTTGAAAACTAAGACATCTTGATACTTTGATTGCTCAACATGTAAAACTTTTTCAACTCTTAAGGACATAGCTTGACCTGGCCACATAGTGTTGGAGATTTCTGCGAACCATCCATCTTTAATTGAAGGGTGTGATAATTCTTGTGCCATCTTGACTGTTCTTTTCAATAATGTTCTAAAAATGTTTCAAAAGTGAAAAAAAAATTGAAAAATTTTTAGCTGCGAAATATTAGTTTCTTGACTCTTTATTGGATAATAAGGTCTTAATTACAATTCAGAGTATTGTTGTAGTAACTTTACTGCTCAGACTTGTTGTAGAAGGGATTAATTTGCATCAAATGCTTTTTCCTCCTGCTGCTTATATGTATCATGTACCTTGTTTAATTTGATATCTACAACGTGCGATTTGAGCCTACCGTCTTAACCAAAGATGTCTCAGATCAGAATATATAATCAAGATATAATCAAACTACAATCAAGACAATCCCACCCCAGAAAACACATTAATATTTTATCAATGACTCCTATTTGATTTTTATTCAATATTTTTTTTCTTCTTATACCCATATTTTTTTTTTTTTTTTTCAAACTTTAATTTCTATAATCTTATTTTGAGTTCTGTGAAATTTGCAACAATAGAAAAAAAATCAAAAAAATCAAAAAAATCAAAAAAATCAAAAAAAAATCCATATCCTTCGAAAAACATAAGGAGAACATATAATTTACTTATTTGTATCAATAAAAAAATACTGGACATTGAAAATATGAAAAAACTCATGTTAAAGAGATGATATTCAATAAGAAGTAGTTCATATTCTTGTTTGGATTCTATTTCTTCATGTCAGGCAACATGGCCGAGTGGTTAAGGCGAAAGACTTGAAATCTTTTGGGCTTTGCCCGCGCAGGTTCGAGTCCTGCTGTTGTCGATAATAACTTGTGAAGTTTTAACTTCTTTTTTTTTCCACTTCAGACCAATTTTTTTTTTTGCTTGAAATAGAATCATTCTGAATATCTTTAGATTTTACTTAGAATAAAATACTAGAGAGAACAGTACTATCAGACTTGTTTTGGATAGAGATCCTGGTACGAATCTTGGGAGCGATAGACTGAACCGAATAGGATTAAGTAGCGCGAAGATTTAGTATATAAGATCTGAGTTGAATTAAGGCCAAAATTATTCAACATGTTATCTTATGATGTGATTGACATTATTAGACAGACAGATCTAGATACACTAGATTTATCTGGACCATGGTTATGGTATGCGCTTTACTTTTACCTCAGTTTACCATTTATTGCTTACTTTCTTTTACCATTTTTGGTCGGTGGTGGTAATACAACAGGAACCAGAACTGCTACTATCTTTGTTTTGGGTGATATTGGCCACTCTCCTAGAATGTGCTACCATGCTAGATCTTTGGCAAACTTGGAATACGACGTCAATCTTTGTGGATATCATGAAAGCGATATTCCCGAAGACATATTAGACAATGAAAGAATTGACGTTTACCCTATCCCCATCTTCAAAAATGATTTCAAATTACCATTTTTCCTTTTTGCAATCCAGAAAATCACTTTCCAATTATTCTTCATTTTCAAATTATTGTCCTCATTCAGAAATACAAATTATATTATCATTCAAAACCCACCCTCAATCCCAATTTTAGCATTAGCTATATTCTTTATTAAAGTATTCAGCAGAAACACTAAACTCATCATCGACTGGCATAATTTAAACTACAGCATCCTTAATTTGAGATACAAAAATGAAAAGAATATTTTTGTTAGGTTCTTGAAACAATATGAAAAAGTCTTGGGGAAATATGCTGACATAAATTTGACTGTCTCTAAAAAGATGAAGGACTTTTTAGCCAAAGAATTCCAATTCGAAAATTCGAAAATTTTGGTATTATATGACAGACCAGGTAATAATTTTGCACCTTTGGAGAAGTTGGAGCTTACTAAACAAGAAATACTTCTGCACGAAATCTTCAAAGATATTACTATTACTAAAAACCATAAAATTTTGTTGAGTTCAACTTCTTTTACCCCAGACGAAGATTTTAACATCCTTTTAAATGCCTTGAAACTTTACGATGAAAATTGTAATGATCCATTAATTTTATTGGTGACTGGTAAAGGACCTTTAAAGCAAGATTTTTTGGCAAGAGTTAATGAACTAGATTATAAAAACGTTATTGTGAGAAGTGTTTGGCTCCTTTATGAAGATTATCCATCTATAATATCCATTGCTGACTTAGGTATTTCCCTACATACTTCATCTAGTGGTTTGGACTTACCCATGAAAATATTGGACTTTTTTGGTTGTGGTATTCCTGTATTATCATTAGACTTCCCAAGTATTGATGAGCTTGTCAAAGAAGGAGTAAATGGGATTATAGTGAGAGACGAAAAAGAATTATATGAGTCTATCAAATTAACTTTAAGTAACGATGAGTTATATGCAACTATTAAAGAAGGAGCTATGAAGGAGAGTGAGAGAGGTTGGAATTCAAATTGGAACCAAAACTTAGGTAAAGTTTTCGAGTATAGATAGATTCTGATCTTGCATTTTTGAAGGATTGGTACTTTGGTATGACCAAAATTGAAAACCACTCTCCTCATATAGATCTAGAAGTTCATGTTCTGGTATTGAATGCCACTCATCTTTATTATCAACTAATAGCTTTGTAATATAACACCAACATTTGGCAACCTCTAAATTATTATATCCACCTCCGCCTACTAGTAATACCGGTAGTTTTTTGTAATCAACCACAGCTTTTATGTTTTCAGCGAAACCTCTTATGGTTAAATTCCACTCTTTATGGGGATCATTTGTTAAACCATCGCATCCACATTGAATTACGATAACATCTGGGTCCTTCTCCTCTATAAGGGGAAGTATTATCTTCTGTACTATCACAGAGAGACTTTGATCACTCAAACCTCTCTTCAAAGGTAAATTTACAGTGGAATCATTCTTAATTGAGCCAGTTCCAGGAAAAAAACCAAGATCAAATCGATGCAAGGAAAGAGTTGTTACACTCTTCGAATTTACAAATGCATTCTCAACTCCATTCCCATGATGTAAATCAAAATCTATATATAGAACATGTTTGTATTTGAGCCTGAGCCTGTTAATAGAAAGTACAATATCATTAACATAACAGAACCCTGAAGCTTGATGCTTCAACCCATGATGACGACCGCCATACCAATTGATGCAAATATTGTTATTCTTGATCAAATGTTCAGCACATGAAAGACTTGAGCCAGCTACTAGCTTCACATATTCTCCTAGTTCAGGAAATACAGGACAATCATGCATTAGACCAAACTTTTCAAGATCTTGTTCATCATTACTTAATAAAGCTTGCACAAATTCTTTACCGTGAAAACTTTCTAATTCTCTTCTAGTAGCAGGTTGAACCTCAATTACCCCAGCGCATTCTGCATCCAACCCATAAGCTCTTATGAGGCTATCAATTGCCGATTGTCGACCTTCATTTGACGGTAGTTTATCTACGACCTTACATATATAATCAGATAAAGTGATCCATACTTGTCTCATTAATGCGAACTACATACATTTTTCATTTTTATTACTACTTGGTCCCATTCTCTTAGAGCAGCTGAACTGGAAGAAATGCCTCTTGTAGACTCAATTGATCTGTAATGTAAAACTTCTTTCTCAATGATATTAACTAGTCTAACAATGTGTGAATATTTCTTTGCTGCCTGTAGCAGTCTCAAATATATTAAGAAGACTTCAATATCGTCACGATGAGGTCCATCTTGCTCCAAAGACATACTGATCCAACCTTTAATCATGTCATTCATTTCAAAGTATGATTTATTCATAAATTTTGGAAGCTTATTCAACTTCTTTTGCTGATTCATCCATACTTTCGTGATGTCTTCGTGTGCAATTGTTGATTTTGCAACCGATTCAATGAACTTATCTTTGAGTGTCTGTGGTTGTAACTTACGTTTCTTATATTCATCCAAGTCTTGAATAGCTTCATGTTTTATAAATGAAGGTAACTCATTTAATATAGAAGAATCATAAGATAAATCGTAGGACACGTTTCCAGCATTGTCTTGTACTTCTTGACCTTTTTGAGGCAGACTCGTTCTTGACTTTTTCTTTTTGGGAGACTCGAAAACTCTTACATATTTTGGTTCCTGTGTTGTGGTTGAGGGTAATAGCTGCTGTAAATAAACCCTACCATTTTTTTTTGGACTAAACATTCCCCTTCTTGACAATTCCAGTTTGATTTCTCGTTTGATATCCCATGGTAACAGATCAAATACTTCCCAGTCTATGAACCCTTCTATAGGCTCTTTAAAAGTTGATGTGTCTACTTGCTTCGATTCGGTTTTCTTTCGCTTATTCCAGTTTAATGTCATTTGCCTATTTCTCTTTTCATCTTCCAATTTTGAAATAGTGACAGCTACACCTCTTAATTCTTGGGGAGGTATTGCCAAAATCCTAGTCAAAGATTTCAATTCAGCCGATAAGATACCGGGATCATTAGTAGGTATACCTATTCTACTAGTTTTATTGAAGAAGTCACACTTTCCCATACCCAAAAACTTTTCAGGATTGACTGGTGCATCCTTTGCACGTCTAGCTAATTTCAATGTGACATGAGAGCCCACAAAACCAAGTTTTTTTAATCTTTGACTCATTTCCCCTGCCATTCTTGTCATGAAGATCTCAACTTGCTTGAAAGTATCAAACCTTATACCAAAATTAACATCAGCTGAAACTGATTTTCTACTCGCTGCCTCCAAATCCAATTCACTCGAGTCAATACCTCTTGCATATTCATACAACTTTTCACCAGTTTTTGGACCAAAGATATTCATCAATCTAGTTTTAGGGACTTTGAATAAATCTGAGATCAATGGATTATCAGTTGTCTCTTGGCTCAATTTTTCAACAATTGAATACCCAACCCCCGGCAAATCACGTACAGGCACTGTTGATAAAAACTCTTGAATATTTTCAGTCAAATAAAAATACCCATTTGGCTTTGCTTTCCTTAGAGATAATTTTGCAAGTAGAATGTTTTTGGAAATACCAACACTAACAGGACATTTGGTTGAGTTAAAAATATCCTGTCTGAGGGTCTTTACAAATTCGACTACATCACCATCATAGGAGGACATATCTAACAAAACTTCATCAATCAGGACGGGGTAGATCACATCAATGCTTGAAGATTTTGAGATTAAATAATTATACAATTCTGTTGCATATTTCTCGTAAAGATCGAAGTCATAATCAAGGATTATTAAATTAGGACATAATCTCTTAGCTGATCTTACCCACATTCCATTCTTCACCCCCATTTTTCTTGCTACATAATTGCAACTAGCTACATCGGATGTTTTATTCCCATGGGAAACTGCTATTGGATCTCTCAATATATCATAAGCTGTGTTTTGACAGGAAGCAGTTGCAAAGAAGCAATCGAAATCAATGTGCAATATGATTCTATCTTTGTTACTCGAAGCTTTAAATGCCTTTTGATTCAAAATTCTACGTAAGAATGCTAGCTTCAAATCTGATTTCCATGTACTCAAATGGTGTAACCTTGACTTTGCAAAAAAATGAGTCAAAAAATTAGGATGTTTTGCATCCATCATTGAATTCTTAACCAACTTTTCTCCATTCATATCTAACCTTGAGTCTTTTAAATTAATTTTTATCTGGTCATCTGCATTATAATTATCATTATAGTTGTCATTATTGTCATTATTCATTATTTCATCATCCTCACCATCTTCATTTTTGTCACTGTCATCTTCTTCGAGAGAATCTTCTTGCAAAAGTCTTTCATTATCGTTCATATCATCCATATAATATTGTTTGTTGGCGAAATGCAAATCACTTAAGTCACTTTTTTTAAAATCCAATCTCGTTTGATCAAAAGCTACTTCTTTGAATAATCTGTATAGTTTCCAATCTAATAGTTGATCCAGTTCAATACAATCAACAATCCATTGGGCTTTGACCACTCTAGAATTTTTGAATATTTGTTGCTTCCTTGGAGTAAGTCTATCACATATGATGTGTGTTGCATCAGATTTTTTACTCAAGTAAGTTATGAATTTACCACCATGGATAATAACCAATCTATGGATTTCGTTTAAAGATGGTACTGTATGACCATTTACATGTATGATACAATTTCTGAATATAGGTGATTTATACGTATCTTCACCTTGGATTTCTCTACGTTTTTCATCCCACTTTATATATTCCTGATCTTGAATCTGTTGCTTTTTATGTTTATTATCGAGATAAACACCAAATTCTCCAAAACCATGGAGAGGACCAACATCTGAGTCCAGATGATCTGAAGAATTATCATCACCATCTTCTGAATCACCGTTAAGGGAATCATTATCCTGTTCTGGTTCTTCTTGGAAGGTTTCTTGTACATCTTTGGGTAATTCATTATCTCCATGTAGTAAGTCCTGAGGAGGAACATATTCATTTTGAAGGGGACTTGATGGCTTGAATTCATCATTAAAGGTGGCATCTTGTTCATCTGTAGCGGTATGACTACCATGATCATTGCCAGATGGTACTTCGCCTTGGGTTTTATCTGTTTCGATCTTTTTCAAGATCCATTCATTAAACGAATCATCGAATGGATCTGATGATAACGTCGTACTCTTAGAAGCTTTTTTAGCGGCAGGTTCGGGTGCCTCTTGACTTTGACTCAAGCTACTTATATGGCTCAATAACTGACTGTCATCAAGTGATTTTAAGTAGCTTTTATAATCATTATTCATAAGCGTAATATTTCAAACTGATAAGAGCGTGAGATTTTGCAACTGTGGATTTCTGCTCATCACTGCTCATTATTTCTCAGCTTGATCGAAAGGTTGACACATTTTATTTTCAGCGGATAGATATTTGTAGAGTGACACAGGATAAATTCCAAGAGCTGCCTACATATATTATAGTGTATAAGAACAGGTATATTCATACAGTTTTTGCAGTCGAGTTTTAGTGAGTGCCAGTTAACTTTCAGTGAACTGCGAGTCTTAGTAATATAGTTGAAAAGTCTGAAAAGTTAATCAAATATTGCCAGAATGACGATATCAACAGAGCCTATCGGGCCAACCCTGCCTTCACAGCCATATGACATTACCGACTTACCACCTTTGATTATAGGTGGAGCAACATTCAATTACCAATATACTGATAATCCAGAGAATGCACCTATTTCCGGTATTTTGGATTTGGCGTTCAGTTCTGGTTTGATTGCACTTGACACTTCACCGTACTATGGACCAAGTGAAATTTTGATCGGAAAAGCTTTAGCCCAGATGAAAGAAAAATGGCCTAGAGAAAATTACTTTATTTGCACAAAAGTTGGTAGAATTCAATTAGATGAATTTGATTATTCCAAATCCTGGATTAGAAAACTGATTCAAAGATCTTGTGAGAGATTAGGAACTGAATACTTGGACTTAGTTTATTTACATGATGTCGAATTTGTAACCGAAGACGAAATTTATGACGGTTTAAGAGAATTAAAAGCTTTGAAAGAAGAAGGTATAATCAGAAATATCGGGATCAGTGGATACCCTGTCGATTTCTTATATAAGATTACCTCAACAGTTTGTAAAAATGAAATTGGACCTTTGGATGCCATTTTATCATACTCAAATGGATGTATCCAAAATGTTAAATTGTTTGACTTTTATGAAAAGTTTCTTGAATGTGGTATAAAAAAGATCATGAATGGTTCAATTTTGAGTATGTCATTATTGAGATCAGGTGAAACCCATTCATTCCACCCAGCTTCTAGCGATTTGAAATTAGCAGTTAATGGGGTAGCAGAAAAGTTATTGAAGGATCATAATGTAGAATTGGCAGATTTAGCTACTAGGTTTGCCTTGAAGAGATGGTTATTCCAAACTGGAAAATCTAATAACAATGAAAATTTGACTTGGAACAAGAAAGTTTCAGTTGTGTTAGGACTCTCGAATGTTGCAGAATTAAAAGTTGCAATTGAAAACTTTTGGAGAGTCAAATTGAATCAAGACGACGATGAGGCTTTATTTGAAGAGGTTGAATCATTGTTAGGTAATCATTTCAATGAAACTTGGGATAGTGGGATTTTACATTAATAGATTTAATATATGGTTTAGTTTATACTTCTCTAAATACAATAGGGGGCACTGTGACTATCAAATCACCTGTAGTACTAGTTCGTAGTTCAAATCGTTCTATTTCTTTATCTGTTTTACTTATTGAATGAGATGCAAAATCTCAAAATTTCCAAACCTCAATGTCAAAAAGATCAAATACAGAAGCTGATACAGTCATACCCTTAGATTCCAAGAAGCAAGTGACAGTCCGTAAGTTCAATGGGATCAATTTGGTAGACATAAGAGAATTCTACGTTGATAAAGCAACTCAGGAGAAAAAACCGGGCAAAAAAGGTATTTCATTGACTGAGGAAGTATGGAAAAAGTTGATTGCCAATAAAGATGAAATCCAAGAGGCATTGGATAACTTGAGTGGAGGTAAGAAGGCAAAGACAGACGAGAAGGAGAAAGCAGATGAAAAGGATGAAGGGGAAGAGAGGAATAAAAAAATCAAGTCATCCAAGTATGTTGAAGAATCAGAAGAAGAATAGACAAAAAAGAAAGACACATTGAAGATTCAGTACCTAGGAGTATGTTTAACAATAAATAAAATTGAATATTAAGTATCTTAAAAATGTTTCTTGTCTCTAAAATTGTTTGTTATAGATGTTAAAAATTTGTTGTGCATAAAACATACTGCAAGAGCAAGATCAATAATACTTTATCTAAGAATGAAAGAAAATCCTGTTGCTGGAGGCATAATGCATACTCAATGCCGCTCGCTTAGTTGGTTTTAAAATATCTTCGATAAGCAGAATGAAGTCAATAGGATAAGTAAAGTTTTATTACAGCAGAAGAATTCTATGAAGTCCGATAAGAAGCTCATGAATTGATCCTCTTTCATAATACATCTGATTCTTTGAATAACCATAAAATTATTAAAAAGTATATTACTTCAAAAGCATATTACTCTGAAAGCATATCAGTCTAAAAGCATATTAGTCTAAAAGTAAATTAGTCTAAAACTATATTTGTCTAAGAAAAGTATATTAGTTTAAAAGTATATGAGTCAAACTAAAAAGATAAAAATAACTCTGATTTAGAACTATCTTACTGGCCACTGGAAAGGTGCCACAAAAAATACTCTTCATCATAAAAGATAACTAGAGTATAGAACAAACTCAATCAAAAGGGTATTCGTATCTACAACACGGAAATCCCTATCAATTCCATTATAATTCCTTTAGCAATCTCATATCATATCAGCGCTGACTGAAAAATATTGATTCTCACTAGTACAAGGCTTTAATATTAACGATAAAAATAGCGATGGGAAAGAAGAGATATAGTCTTGATTCCAATGATGGATCAACCACATCATCTAAGGATGGGAATAATACATATATTGATCACAGGAAGTCTAATGATTTAGCTCATTTACATTCATCTCCTGCCAGAACTAGAAGAAGAAACTCCCAACAGATGATTTTTACAAATAATTACAATGGGGGCAATAGCAGTTACAAAGGTAACAACTATTTCAAAAATAGTGGCAGTGGATCGAGTCCTGACGATCCAATACCGTTGACAAATACAAACTTAAGGAATTTTAATTCCTCAAATGAACCAATATCACCCAATAATTCATTTACTGGCAAGAGAAAGATGGCCTCAAATAATGGTAATAGTCACACGATCGCCATAGATATGGATAAATATACAAGAGATCAATTAAATAAATCAAATTACAGTCTTGGTAATGAAGATTTCCATGATTATGAAATTAATGATAATGCAAGCTTTAATTCAATTGAATTTGGTCAGTCAAATCCTTCAAGTGAACACTCCTCCGACTCAACTTCACTAGATGACGTCTGTTTCCCTGAATATTATGACGACAATCAAGACGATGTTAATATCTGGCCCGATTTAAGGGTCTTGAGAGAATTCATTGAAAATGAAATAGACGTTGTTGAATCTGAAGAGAGTGAACATGTAAACTTTAAATACCCTATTGAAAATCAAAAAGTCAATGAAGTGGATAACATGTCCAACCATTCTGACCTTAGGGTTACTCCGACTCCTATTCAACCTTGGGATAAACCTGATTTTAAACATAATAATAGTTTCAACCCAATTTTAAGTAAGAAAAAACATCAAGATTATAGATTTACTTATTTCAGGGAAGACTTGAATAAAACAATACACTCCCCTACTTTAAGTGGCTTATTAATGAATAATACTAAAATCAAAGAACAGTCCGTTAACTTGATTAAAAAGTGGAGAGATGGTGAAATTAATGAAGATAATGATGATGATCACGAAAATTTGAATTTAGAAGATTTATTCCAACCAAACTACTATTCAATGGAAGAAATTAAAGCGTCAAGAGTAGAATCTAGAGTAGAATCAAGAGAATCGAAATTAGACCTCAATACTAAGAACGATTCAAAGATTGATACGACAGACAACCAAAGGGATGAATCAATATTGAGTGATCAAATGAAAAATCTTTTAACTAAACAATTGACCGATCCTCAAACTCCTAGAACTGGTACAATGTCAGATTCTATTACATTACCCAAGATCAAACCTTTCTGGCTAGATGTTTTAAATCCAACAGAAGAAGAGATGAAGGTCTTATCTAAAACCTTTGGAATTCACCCCTTGACAACAGAAGATATTTTCCTTGGTGAAGCAAGAGAGAAAGTTGAGTTATTCAAGAGTTATTATTTTATTTGTTTCACATCGTTTGATATTGTATACGAAAGACGTAAACAATTAATCAAAGAACAGGAGAAAAAGATGGGTAAGTTTCAAGAATTACAAGATGCTGAAATTGAAAACGGCTTTGTAAATAAAGTTATGTCAATGTTCAAAAGCAATACTCAAGCAGTTAAAAATCCAAGTCATAAAACCAAAAGTAAAACTTCTTCAGTAAAATCTACTGGTAAGAAAATAAGAGAAGGTGAATTAAGCCCCTTATCAATGTATATGATAGTTTTCAAAGATGCAGTTATTACATTCCATTTCAGCGCCACTCCACATCCAATAAATGTTAGAAGAAGAGCAAGAATTTTGAAAGATTATTTAACAGTTTCATCGGATTGGATTTCTTATGCATTAATTGATGATATAACTGATTCATTTGCGCCAATGATAGAAAGTATAGAAGATGAAGTTAATTCAATTGAAGAAGCTATTTTAAGAATGCATGCAGGAGAAAATGATTCTGATGATGAAGAAGACTCTGAAAGTGAAGATGAAGAGAAACCTATTTTTTATAGAAGATCAAGAAGTAAGAGTACAGTTGATAAGAATGGATATTCTGCATTGGACCAGGAAGATAGAACTCATCTGGAAAGAAATCAACATGGGTTTAGTAGTGGATTTGGATCCAATTCAAGAAAAGGAAGAAAAACATCAATAATTTCGAGTTCAAGTTCATCGAAATCATCATCAAAGATTTTGGGATGGAAGAGGAAAGGAGATATGTTGAGGAGGATTGGAGAATGTAGGAAAAGAGTCATGTCTGTATTAAGATTATTGGGATCAAAAGCTGATGTTATTAAAGGATTTAGTAAAAGATTGAATGAAACTGAGATATATGAAGATAGAAAAAATGGTATACCACAAACAAGACAAGAAATAACAATGTATTTAGGAGATATCCAAGATCATATTATTACTATGGTGCAATCATTAAATCATTATGAAAAGTTACTTGCTAGATTCCATTCAAACTATTTAGCACAAATCAATATTGATATGACAAAGGTGAATAATGATACGAATGATGTATTAGGAAAAATCACTATTTTGGGTACAATTGTCTTACCAATTAATGTTGTGACAGGATTATGGGGGATGAATTGTTTAGTTCCAGGTCAAGATGTTGAAAGTTTAACATGGTTTTATTCAATAATTGGATGTATGATACTCTTTTCAATTTTTGCTTATAATTATGCCAAAAGAGCATACGGGTTATGATTCATTCATTATTTTATGTAATATATTTATTAATCAGATATTCTCTATAGATTCTCTACAGAATCTCTACAGAATCTCTACAAACGTCCAGTAATGATTTCTTTAGTGGTGTAAAGATCTTTGAAGGTTAATGAATGATGGAAGAGGCTGCAAAATTAAATTTTGGTAATACACTTCGCGAGCAATCAGTAGAATTTCAAGTTTTCAGTTATTCAGGATTGAAAAAAAAAAAGGATAAGTCAATTGAACAAGCAGAGTAGAAAATAAGAAATAGAAAGAGTTCAAGATGAGTATTCAAATGTCATTAGTTTTTATCACATTATGTGTTGAAATGATTTTATTATTTTTCATGGTATTACCACTTCCACATTTAGTTCGTAGAAAATTCATTCGTTTGGTTAGTATTTTACAATCTAGTCAAAATTGTAAAGTTGGGTTAATTTTTTTCACGACCATGATGAGTTTACAATTCATTGATTGTGTTAATAGATTAAACAAATTGGATTATTTAAGAACACCATATTTCACTTCATCAAACTATAATAATGTTTTATCCAATGAACAATTAGCATCCAAATTTTATTCACAACGTAATTTATATTTAAGTGGAGCGGTTTTATATTTAGAATTAGCAATTTTCACTGTCACAACCATTTTAAAGAAATTAGTTTTGAAAGAAGATAAATTAAGGTCAATCAATGTTAAACAAGAATTTGGAAATGAAGATGATGAAATTAAAAAATATAAACAATTGATTAAATTAAAACAAGATGATATCGATGTATTTCAAAAGCAAATTAAAGGTATTCAAAGATCTTATGATGATTTAAATCCTTCAGAGAAAATTTCAAAATCTGATTAAAATTTAAAGTCAAATATACGTAAATCTATTCACTCTTTGAATTGAGATAAACCCGTTAATTCTGTAAATAATTTTTCTTAATAATAATTGATAACCAAATAATGTCAGGCTACTTCCTATTAAGTTAAGATGTATAATGACGAATTTGGAAAATAGATCCAACTCAAAAAAGTAAGGC
Organism: Yamadazyma sp. yHKB15; assembly: GCA_030555745.1. NCBI lineage: Eukaryota > Fungi > Ascomycota > Pichiomycetes > Serinales > Debaryomycetaceae > Yamadazyma > Yamadazyma sp. yHKB15. The sequence continues at coordinate 471,436 of JANIWS010000007.1, forward strand.
ACCAGGATAAGAAAAGGTTATGTGAATTGAGTAATGAAAGAGAGGTCCACGGATGGAAAGTCTATTTATTGTTTGCCAAAGGCAAAGTTGCCTTTTCTAAAGCAGAGCATGCATAATTAACGTCTAAGGGTCATAACTCAAATGGATTTAACAATACCAAAACTAAACCCCCAAACTCAATTTCAAACCCAATCACATTTAAAACCAAAAGATAAAAATAAAACTAAAACTAAAACTAAAACTAAAAATAAAACCAAGAGGAATATGGAAAATAAAGAAAATATAATTAAGCGAATTGGGTATGGGAAAGAAAAACGGAATATAAAAAGGTAAGGGACAACCACTAAAGATTCAAGGAAAAAAAAAATACTGTGAAATAAACCTTAAATCACCAAGCGGATAAAGTCATACGTAATTAGATGTTAGTGAAGAAACATTTTAGACTCAAAAGCGCTTTAAGAACGATTATTTAATAAGATTTTCTAAAGTACAAACGGAATTTGCAGTAGGCTTAAGTACAATTATAGATTTCCACATAGTGTAGTAGTAATAATCCCAAAATAAAGTTTGAAATAAGATTAGAATTAGAAAATACACCGGGGAGAAGCTCAAGGGTTTTAAGGTGCATAATTATTATTACAAGCGGTGGACTTTAGGATTTATCTTTTTTTTTTTCTCCTTTATACCTTACTATTGGTCTTATAGCCATTACATGGCTTTGAATATTAGAGAATAGTGACGTTTACATTTTCAAACAGGAATTTTATCTGCCTGTATTTTTATTAGCCTGTTTTTTCAGCCTGTAATTTTTTTAGCCTGTAATTTTTTTTAGCCTGTAATTTTGTATGGTTGTATGCCTGTGAAATCATGGTGCAATTTTAACATTCTCCTAAGTGTATCACTTGATGAGACTCGAAGTAAAAAGACCCGACGAGAGGCACCGATGGGTCAAGAAAAACATTGATGGAGTGATGTATTGATGAGTTGATGGATTGATGAGTTGATGGGATGATGAGTTGATGCATTTATGCATTGATAAGTTGATGATTGACTACAGTAACGAAAGATATGAAGAAACTAAAGGCAACAATAATCGTGTTGTAGAGATAAAGTTTAACTGTAAATGTAAAAGTTTAACCGACTAAATTTCACCATGTCATTGATCTGATATTAAAACTCGTAAGTAAATGAAACGAAAGAAAACTCTAACAGGAAACCTCCAATTTAAAAATTAATCCTAAAACACTAAATTCAATTAACCAATTTTTACTCAAGTTAAATTCAAAAATTCCTTTATTTTATTACTAAAGGTAGTAGTAGATATTTTACAAACTCAATTAATGGATTTAATGCACCTTGTAACTCGAGGTGTTGAAGTACATATAATGTACCTATATCGCGAGGTTTAATATGCAAAGGATTCCATCCCAAACCTTAAACTCTATTTCACAATGTGAACTACTTAGATTAATTACTATTCAACAATAGTTTAGACAATACTGTATAAGCCGTTAAACACTGGTAGAAAACTATATCATGTTTAGTTGATCAACTTGCCAACTTCTGGGTTATGAAATACGCATTGGTTATGCGAATATTCGCTAATGTATGCAATGTATTTAACAAATTCATACATTGGCAAACTGTAGAAGGTTTTTTTTTAGTGGCTAGTAAACTAGTTAGTTATCAGTTCAATCATTCTTCACTACTAACTGGATTATTTAACTAAACAAATCAAGTTTATCCTCTTTTTGTTTCTTTTTTGCCTTTTTTTGTTTGTTTGTTTCCATTCTCATTGGTCTTCTCCTTCATTTTCTCATTATTATAATCTTCTTTCTAGCTACAATAACCTACAACAATATCTCCTTTTAACAATGACTTTTTAACAATTTACCATTTACAATAACTTCAATAAGTTTGGAATTACGTAGAATAAAAGTCTAGAATACTTACACACACAAAGAAAAGGAAAAAGGCAAAAGAGAAAAAGAGGAAAAAGTTTGAAAATCAAAGAAATGAACTACATTATTTATTATAATACAATATAAGTACATCTATAATATCCAATTGGATAAATTAAGTTAAAAAATGCTTATGATTCTAAATCATCTCTTAGTTAATTCGATTATTTTATTAATTTTATGAATACAATTTTTTGAATGAAATTATGAACTTTAATAAATATTTTAAGAACTGAAAATGGTGGTTTTTTTAATTCAACTTTTTTTTACTCTTTTTTTTTTGGTTGGTTTTCTTTTTAATATCCTATAATGGGGAAATCCTAATATTTATTCTTTCTTTTCATCTTTTTCATCCTTTTTAACTGGATAATATTGATATTGATTATAATAACCGTTATAATAATACTGATTTGGAACATATTGTTGATAATTATAATTTGGTGGAACGTTGGATGGTAATCCTTGAGTTTGTTGCTGTTGTTGTTGTTGAGGTTGTGGTTGTGGTTGAGGTACTGGAATTGAATTAACAGAATTTGGAATTGATTGAACTGGTGCTTGAATTGATTGAGGTGTTTGAGATTGATGTGGTTGTTGTCCAAGAGGTTGAGGGGTTTGTGTTTGTGGTGCTTGTGTTTGTTGTGCTTGACCTGTTTGACTAGTTTGAGGTTGAGATTGTTGTGAAGGTGTTTGACCCTGTTGTTCATAATTAATTCTTTGATCATAATAATTTGATTTATTTGGGGTTATACCTGTTTGAATAACTCTTTTTATATCTCTAACAAATAAAGGATATAATAAATCAACAATACCTTCTCTTTGAGCCATGGCCAAAGCCCTTTCGAAAGGAATCCAAACACCTTTTAAATGCATACTACCAATTTTAACAACATGTCTAACTTTTTCACTCTTTAAAATACCATCTCTTCTACCTCTTGTCATTTGAGCAACATTTAATAATTTAGTACCATTAATCATATTATTATCAGCTCTTCTTACAACGGAAACATTATTTGCATCAACTTGATAACATAAGGTTTTTTCATCTTCCCACATAGTTGTTGTAACTCTTGGTCTAATACCAGGAGGTTGATATTGTCCAACAGTTGAGTTTGAATCATTTCTAAAATTATTTGAAGCGATTGGAGCGGGAGTTGAAGAAGTAGTTGGAGGCTGTTGTTGTTGTTGCAGTTGAGGTGGTTGCAGTTGTTGCAGTTGTTGAGGATTAATATTAAGGCTATTTGAATTATTTGAATTTGGCTGAGTAGGAATTGCTTGTTGAGGAACAGGTTGAGCTTGAGAAGGTTGAGTAGAAGGAGGATTTGATTGATTTGGAGGTTGGGAGTTTGAAATCTGGGGGATTGACTGAGATGACATTGATTGATGAATATTTGGAGGTTGTTGATAATAATTATAAGGGTAATTTTGATAATAATAAGGGTAATTTTGATTATAGTAATATTGATCGTACCTTGGAATCATTGGAGCTTGACCAGATTGTTGTTGAGCAGGTTGTTGTTGATTTGGAAGCTGTTGAACCGCTTGAGGATGAGAAGGTTGAGGATGAGTTGGTTGTTGTTGCTGTTGTTGTTGTTGTTGCTGTTGTTGTTGAGGTTGAGGTTGACCTGATTGATTTACAGGTTGCATTGGTTGGAACAGTTGAGGTTGTGATTGATTTTGATTTTGATAATTTGGCAAAATGGAAGGAATATTATTTGACATGGTTCTAGTGATGACAATCCCGAGACTGACAACGAAACTGAAACTGAAAAAATGTAAATGAAAATGAAAGTGAAATTGAGAATGAAATTGGGATCAATTTTAGGATCAAAAGTGGGATCAAATATGTATTGGGAAACAAGTTTGACCAATTTCGACAAGTTTGGAATTGAAACTGCTTTCTTCCAAAGAAAATTTTTTTTTTTGTTAAAAAAAAAAAAAATTATTCTGAAATTGAAATTTTATAATGAAAAATAAAATCTCTATAAAAAACAAATCGTTTAGTACTTTAGACCTCTCGATTAATTTAGTGTTGGATCAATTTGGATTTATACCTATATCTCCACTCTGATGAATAACTCTCGTATTCGTCTTAATATAATCCGATGGTTTTCTCTCGAAATATCAATGGATTTTTGGACTTTTTAAACCTGTGTTGATAAAACGAGAACAGAGAAAAAAATGAGAAAAAAATGGAATTGTCCTAAAAAAAAAAAAAAAAAAAAAAAAAAAAAAAAAAATAAATTACTGAAACTTGAAAAAAAATAATTTCCTGCAGTCGTCCTGCATTTCATTATTCTGGCACATAAGGATTCACGCAGCACACACACATTTCATCTCCTTTTGGATTGTATTTGTCTTGTAGTACAGTTTATTGAAATTATGTTTAGTATATTGTAGCTTGTATTATAGTTACTTTATTGTATATTGTATAATGTAGATAGTATAATTAAGATAGTAAATGAATTTTTTTTTGAATTAGTAAAGTGGTTTTTGTTTATCATTTTTTTTATTGGTTTGTAGTTTTGTGTAATAGTTGAATGTATCTTGTACTTTTGTGTATGCAATCTAAGCATTTTACAGTAGGGGGTCTGTTTCATACATGTTTTATGGAATAGGGTGACACCATTTCATGGAATTAGACCATTGAATAGACCATTGAATAGACCATTGAATAGACCATTGAATAGACCATTGAGACCATTGAATAACCAATGAACAAGTAGATCAAAAAATATGTAGACCAAAGAGAAAGACAAAGAACAAAAAAAAAAAGAGAAACAGAATGACAGGACAAAGTAAGTGGCAAATAGAATAAACATGAAAATCAAATAAAGGGGAAAATAGAATGTGATATGACGATAATCGATAACAAAAGAAGTTAACTTAGGGTTTAATGAATTTCAGTATCGTATTATACCGACTTTGTTTTTTTTTTTCCTGGTACTTTACTTCATTGTATGGTTTCCGTCTCGTAGCTAATCTCCCGTCTCATTCGGTCTCCTACATACGCTTACATATCTTTGTCTAGTAATAATCGTTTAGTTTATAGTTTGTTTATTGTTATACAATATTCATATGTTGATTTATTCTTTATCATTCATAATATGCCGTTTATAAATCTATTTACATGTCAGTAATTAGCAATTTCATATTAATAACTACTAATTTCATTTTAATAACTAGTGATATCACCTCTAAAATGTTCTCTAATTATTTCTTGATTCTCTAAGCTACCAAGAATCCCTTGAATGTTCTCTGGCATAACCCTACCGTACCAGATATTTTCTGGATAAATTATAACATTTCCAGCATAAGCATGTCCTCCAATATGACTTATCAATCCAATCTTTGCATTTTTGATCGTCTCATCTTCACTCATCTTTATGACTTGTTCAATTTCATTCCCCAAATATGGTGCAATGATTCCACATCTTTCATCTCTTGTCCCATGACCACATATCAAAAACATTTTCTCCTTTATTTTACTTTCACTGAAGTTTCTTTCATCAATGGTTTCCAAATCTTTTTCAACATTTACTTTGTTTTCACTACTTGGTTTGAATGGATTATATATTGGCTGCATCTCTTCAATTGGTGGTAAAAGATATTTCAATATGAATTGATCTAAATGTTGTCTCTTAAATTCAATCTTTAAGTTATCTGGATATAAATAAAACGTCTCAATCCTATCATTATCTTTAACTTGTTCTGTTTTGGACTCTGTCTTGGTATTTGTGATGGTATTTGGGATTGTAGTATTGGAATTATATGGAAAATAGAAACTGGATAAAATAGATGAAGTAGATGATTTCCAATTATTTTTTTCAATCAAAGCTCCAATCTCTCCTATTAGACCAACATTATTGAACTTACTGGGTAATTGTTGAATGGTTTCTATCCCATGACTAGCATATAGTAAATGCTTGTGTGGCAAGGCCTTTGTTCCGTTTAATGGATCTTGCTTAATCCCTACCAATTTGGGACTACAATATGTACATCCGGTATTAATCCTTGGCTTGGGGCACTTATCAATCAACCACATACTTTATTTAGCAATTCCTCTAATGTTGTTCAATACAAAATTTTCACCTTGTTTTTTTTTTTTAGATTATTTTATTTTTTACCAATGTATTTTCCTGCCTGATAAAGGATATATACCAATACAGCTGTTATCGCTTAAACCCACCTGGTTATCTAACGCCTATCGCCCTACCTTAACCTCTTAAACGGTATACAAATGGAAAAAAAATTCGTCAGTGGTGCAGAAGATCAGATTACTCCGTTCATGCAATCTGAAATTCCCGATTCCACCACGCATTTAATGCACATCATTCAATAACACTAATACGAGAGAACACATTGGCAAATCAGTTGATCTCAAGCTACCCTAACCTTTAGACCATACAGCAATCTGGCTAACCATAGAATGAACCAAACCAGTAAACTGACCGTAGGAAAAAAATAAACAATTTCCATTGAATTTCGATGCTTTAATACTAAAAGAAACAAACGAACCCAAAATGAAAAAAAAAAATCGAAAAGAGATTAATGTACGATATGCTGCTGCTGGGCAACAATAGCCTAGGGCCAATGTCCGCGGGATAATAGTCCCGGTTGCTTTAAGAAATTGCCAGCCAATAAGACCTTTATAATAGATAACACAATTAAGCTAAAACTATCGGGAAAGTTAGAGAGGTTAACTGGTAAAGAACACCTTTGGTTTAAGTTTTCGTATTTTCATATAATAGTATTTCTCGGTAGTGTATTATTATGGGCTGTAAGATGGAATAATTTATCTTCAACAATAAAATGGGCTGTAATTTAAGTATGGCTGTAGTATTGGCTGTAATGTAAGATGTAAGTGTGTATAGTGTTCTATAATATTAATGTAGAAATGATAGGTTTGTACATACCATTTTTCATGTTTTCTTGTATTATGTTGCCGTTACTATCTATCATTCGTTTATTCTTAAGTTCTCTTACTGTATTTTTTACCAGGCTTTATAAACTTTTCTTATTTGTATTTTTATATGTTTTGCGTTGTAAATATTCTTTCCCATGTCTTTTTTTTTATTACTCTAATTAAGGTTTCTCGTCTATCAAGATCAAGATTTAGCAAAGCATTGGTACGATCTACAAGAAAATATTCCCAACAAAAATATTTAGTCTAAAAATAATGCTGTCAATGTTTTTTGTTACATCCCACATATTACAATAAAGCTTCAAGTTTGTTTTTTGGTCCTATAGTTGTTTAAAAAAGTAATTCGCTAATACTGCGGTTTGAAATTGTTCAAAATTATTCGGTCTACATATTCTAGATCTTCTTACTATAAAGCAGGGACTTTACTACTCAAACTTCATATCTTAAATATCCTTCTACATATACGCTTCTTGCACTTGTCGTACTTCCCTGTAACTGCTTCGGGGGTTCCATCTACTCTCACTATATCGCACCACCTGGTTGCGCTACCACCATATACCGTTAAATCTACTATAGGTGGTCACTACTTATCCACAAGGGGCCAAAAAAAGAAAACACTTGACGCTAAAGGGGCGAATATGTACTATGTCTCCCCCAAAAAACCTGTTGCATTAGATCTGCAAAATCACCAACAAGATAATCTAATAGGTAGCAACATATACTTTATCTTTTCTGACTACTAAGCTTTCGGTGACTCTTTGCGCTACGTTAACAGCAGCACCAGCTGCAGAATATACAAAGACTTATGTCAAAATATCCAGCCATGCTCTCTTATGTATCATGAAAACACTGTATTGCACAACAAAAACGGTTTGAACGCAATGCAACCTTGTTAATCATTTAGATTCATAAGTGGCTCTCTATTATCAAAAAGTGTCTTTATGGCATAAGGAGTTTCTTTGTGAAATGTAAAAGGGAATAAATTGGCTAAACTATCCTTTTATACCCCAAAACTATATCTTAGCACAATTATTTTACTCGTATATTCATGTAGATAAGATACTAAGGGCAAAACATACCACATTATTTCGAAACCTTTTGCTTACGTTGAAATTAGCGAAATGCAACTGCTACAATTTATTCTACTATATCTTACTTACGATTATTTACATCTTGTCATCCCTTCTTAAGTCTTATGTATCTTTGAATTCCTTTTTTATTGTCCATTTTTTAGCAACCGTATCAAAATGGCATACTTTTCGTAACATTGACTTAACAACTAGTATCTCCTGGGAATTTTTGACATCAATTTTATCTTTCAATCTAATGAGAATGTCACTTGACTTCAACTTCTCTCCATTCTTGAACAATTCGATCAATTCTGGCAATATTTTTTCCCCCTGCTTTGTTTCAGTTTTGGTCTCAGATCTGGTTTCAGAATTTGTTTCAGAACTTGTTGAAGTCTTAGTTATAGGCTTTGAACTAATACCATTATTTGGTTGTTGTCTTTTTAAATTCGATAGAATATTTTTAGATGATAGATTGGTTTTACCTATTCTATTAGCTTTACCTGCTTTACCAAATTTCCCTGTCCATGTTGGTGTTCCAATCTTATTCATTCTTGTCAATTTTCTACTTTCATTTAATGCTTTTAAACTTTCATTAACAATCTTATCTACCTCTTTATTGACCCCCATATCACTATTCTGGTTTATAATTTCATCATGTTCGACACTACTATGAACATTACCTTTGAATATTCCTTCCATCAATTCACTTTCATGGTCCTTATCATCCTCTTCGAATTTATCCAATTTAGATACTCCCATAATCTTGGCTATTTTATCAAAATCATCATTATTTTGATGCTTTCTCTTCTTAGTTCCTTGATAATTCGACTCATTCCCAAACATAGCTCCAGTTTCCGTTCCCTGTTCATCTGGATCTCCCAATGTAAACAAATCATGTAAATCATTCATTTTGAAGAATTTACGTTGTTTGGGATCTTTTAATATTTTATTAGTTAAAAATGTTTTGAAAATTTGCCTATGATAAATCTTCTCTTCAATTGACCCGGCAATCATTAATCGATATATTACAATATCTTTCTTTTGTCCCAATCTCCAGGCTCTTTCTCTTGCCTGCATATCAGTAGATGGATTCCAATCTGGATCATAGATTATGATTCTATCTGCTCCTGTTAAATTAATACCCAATCCTCCAACTTTTGTCGTCAAAAGGAATACAGTTATTTCTGGTGTATTGTTGAATAAATCTACCAAGTTCTGACGTTTGGAAATTGGAGTGGTCCCATCCATTCTAAGATACAGGTATGTTTCATCAATTTCTTGATTAGTTTCCATATTCATTTTCTTCAAATTATTGATGAATTTTTCTAAGATATCCAACATTTGTCTAGTTTGACAGAAAATTAATATTTTATGGCCAGTTGATCCCCATAACTGAACTAGCTTTTTAACAACTTCCATTTTACCTGACCTTTTACTATTACCATAATCGATTCTTGATTTATTGGCTTTTGTTTCCCCTGGTCCATAGACTAAGTCAGGATGATTACATATCTTCCTCAAAACGTCAACTCCCATTAACATATTTCTCTTACCTTTGAGAATACTTTCCAAATCCTGACTTTTCAAAAACAGTTCATACATGTCAACTTGATATTGTGTTAACTTCACAAACAAAACCATTTCATTTTTCTTTGGCAAATCTTTTGCTACATCATTCTTCAAACGTCTCAATAAGTATGGATTGATCAAGTCTCGCAATGTTGTTGCACACTTGTAACTAGTCTGCACTTGTATATTGGTAGCATTTGCATACCCTCCCATCTTTATTGGAACTGCAAATTGAGTCTCGAAGATAGGTAAGGTACCTAACCTTCCTGGAAAGATAAAATCAAACAAGGACCATAATTCAATTAAATTATTTTGGATTGGAGTTCCACTCAATATAATACGATTGACGGTTCTTATTTGTTTACATATCAACGATATATCTGAATTTGGATTACGAATTTTATGTCCTTCATCAAGAATACAATATCCCCAATTTCTATGTAATAGTTGAGCCAGATGAATTTTCAAACCAACATAGGTTGTTATTACAACATGTCCATCCTCAAAAACTTTGTCGATTAAACGTTTTGCATTTATCTGATTTGTACTGAGACCCAAGTCAATACTTCCTTCTCGTTGTAATTCATCTTCATACCTGGATTCATCTATCTTTTTCCCCATACCGGATCCAATACTATGAAGGATTACACACCTTAACGGGGGCCACCATTTATGAAATTCGTTTGCCCATTGATTCAATACAGTTGCCGGTACTACAACAAGGACTGGCTTGGTCAATATTTTGGAATAGTGGAGCCCTGCAATGAAGGATATTATTTGAATTGTTTTACCTAAACCCATCTCATCACCAATTATACCACCAGTTTTTTGGTTATATAATTCCCATAACCATTGAACGCATGTTTTTTGATAATCGAATAAAGAAGGATATATATCACCAGGTAGTTTGAATGAATCATCCAATTTAGAGTCAGGAATTGTTGGGTGTGGTTTGAATTGTTCGGCTTCATTTGGTAAGTCGTCAACTTTCCTAAGTGATGATCTAGTCTTAGTCCAGGACTTCACCCTTCTTTGATATATATTTTCATCACCGTCATCAATGTTCCTATCATCAGCATCGTCTTCCTCAGATTCATCTTCAACATCGTATTTATAATTATTGTCATCTTCATTATCGATGTCATTCTCATTTTGATCTATGTCATTTCGCCCTATCTCATCTATTGCTTTAACTCCTGATTTATCTCCAGGTTCTTCTTTTACAGGTCTAAAGCCAGGCTGTCTTAAATTGACATGACTCACTTGCTGATTATCATCATTGAATGCAGATTCATTACCAAAAGCAGTGATTTTACCAATCCTAATCAAATAATCTTTCTCAGATTCATCTACCATTCTACCCTCTTGTACCTCATCGGCCTTGTTTAATTGCTCATCACTTTGACTTAATCTCTTTAAAATATCATCATAGTCAGTCTTTAAGGGCACCAATTCATTTTGCTTGAACCAATCTATATCTTCCTTCAATTTTTTACGTTCACTGATCTTTGTTCTAGGGTTGTCTAATTTTTGCTGCAACAAGTCTATCTTCTTACGTACTTTAGACAAATCGCTTCTAGTCTTGCTTAATCTTTTTTCATCGAGCTCTTTATCCTTAGCTATTATAACTTCATTTGCCTTCTTTGTAATAGTTGTCTCCAACTCACTTTGGTCAACTGCCTTGATTCCCAATGAGTCTAATACACTCATACTGATTAGATTTTAGAATTTCGCATTCTATGATTTATGATATTTGATCTAATAGAGACTTTATAATGGACAGTATTTATGTTATAGAGTTAATTAAAACATCTGTAATCACTCCAATTACGACACTTAGGTAGTTGTTTAAGAAACTTAGTTGTTTTTCAGGAGATTTTAAGAGTCCTATAGGTATGAGGTAAAACTAAATATATATGTGTTAAATGCTAATGCTATATGTGCTACTTCTATGAAATATATTGTCCACTAATTTCCATTTGTAAATCCTTTAAACCTTGTTTGTAAATATCTTCATCACCCTCTTTGATGAACTCGTCAGCTAAAGTTTCGATTTCCTTTTCTCTGCTGATTTCTTTCATGATTCTTTCAAACCATTTTCTCTCACCACTTCCAACAAGTAAAGTATAGACATTACCAGAATTACCAGCTCTGGCAGTTCTACCAGATCTATGAACATATTCTCTTGATGAATTTGGAAGTTCATAATTGACCACATCTTTGATGGTTGAAATATCAACACCTCTAGCAATTAAATCAGTTACAACAAGTATATTGATTTCTCCAGTCTCAAAGCCCTTCAAAATCTTAGTCCTTGATTGTGTAGAGTTGTTGGTGGAATTTAAGTAGGAAACTTTCAACTGTTTACCAAATTTTTCTAATAAATTACCCAATAACCTTGCTAATCTGATGGATGATTCATTTGATCTTGCAAAGACCAAAACATTGGTCAATTTTCCTGTTTCTATCAAGAATTTTGATAATAACAAAGGCTTCAAAGATGCCTTCTTGACACTCAATTTATAAATATATTCATTCATAGCTTTTGGAATTCCAAATAATTCACCACTTAATTCTTGTTTCTCATTAACAATGACAATTCTTGGTTTATGAAATTTTAACATTGATAATTTACCTACATCGGTAGATAAAGTTGCAGAGAAGATAAGTTTTTGAACCTTGGTAGCCCAATTCCAATAGATACTATCATTCTTTTGGTCTTTTTCAATCTTGGAGATTAAAATATTACACCAATCTTGGAATGATTGATTCAATAATCTATCAGCTTCATCGATAACGAGAAATCTTAAATTCTTCAAATCAATGGTAGAATCTTGGATATGTTGGACTAATCTACCTGGAGTAGAAATGATTATATCTGGTTGATGCTTGTTGATCTTTTTGGCTTCAGAATGTACTGCACGGTCATTCTTCAAACTCATTATTCTCAAGTTGGTCCCTTTTGATAAAGTATCCATGCTTCTTTTAACTTGTTGTATCAATGGTTTAGTTGGAGCCAAAATGATTGCTCTAACTCTTGGAACAATACGGTTTCTTAAACTTTCTATGATAGGAATAGAGTATGCTAATGTCTTACCTGAACCAGTAGCTGCGTTGACTAAGACATCACCACTATGATCGGCGGCAAACTGCTTGTATTTTATGACATCCTCTAGAAGCTCAAGTACTTTAACTTGAACTGCAAACGCATTATGGTATGAGTTTTGTTCCAAGTTAATTTGCATTATTGGAGAAAGTGGAAATTTTGTAAATTTCAATGTTTCTTCCGGGTTGACAAATACTGGAGTACCCAACCAATTCAAATTGTTTTGCTTTTTTGTAGATAGTCTTTGGTCTCTTGGTAACTCTGGTTGTGGCAATGGTTGAATATCATTTTCAATGGGGGTATTATGCAAATCTTCATCTTCATCTGAATCAGAGTCGAAGTCAGATTTTGAACCAGAAGTATCAGATGAATCAGACACTGATTCATCTTCAATGAATCCAGGTCTGGTTTCCTTTCTCTTTTGTTTTTTAGTATGCTCAACTTTATTATCTACAGTTCCCCCGGTCTCCTCTGATTTCGAATTTGTTGTGTTAGCCAATCCCCCCTGTTCCCTGGTTTTCTCTATCGACTTATTAAATCTATCGAAGACATTTGTGTGCTTCTTTGGGTAGTTTTCAACGGGTGGAAACTTCAACTTGTAGTAGTCTTCATGGGTAGGATCATCCTCCGAAGAGAAAGGTTTGACCTCATCCCTTTTGGAAGATCTTGCAGGCCTTATAGAAGGTACCATATCATAGTCATCTTCATATTCATCCATTGCATCATTGGAATTACTTGAATGTTCAGTGGAATCTGAATTACTGGTCTTATTTGGTCTTCCCGTTGAGATGGCATCGGGTGCAAAATTGTCTTCTCCTGCTTCACTCTCCTCAGAATCCTCACCATAAGAACTCAAAACAGCTCCCAAATATTCATCGTTTTCAAGCTGCTTTAACTTGATTCTTTTAGCTTCCTTTTCGTCCTCAGTAGGCTCAAACCGTCTGGCAAACATCGCTATAGGAACCGTTTAAAAATTTTCTCACAATAGTACTAAATCTCATTTTCTCAATAACAGAAAATTGAATCAAAAATTTTTCAGTATGAGACCAAGTTTTTCGTTATTGTCAAGGTCAGCTTGGAAAGGACCACATATCGTACCATTACCTATTGGACAAGCTATTAAGACAGGTCAACCAATCAGAACTAATGCCAGAAGTTGTACCATAATTCCACAATTTGTCGGTCTCAAGTTTCAAGTTCATAATGGTAAGGAATATGTGGAATTAGAAATCAGTGATGAAATGGTTGGTAATAAATTAGGTGAATTTGTTCCTACTAGAAAGAGATTTAACTATAAATTTTCAAAGAATTAGAGGTAAGTTGGTGCAAAAAAATTCACTGTGGGATCGTAATACAGAGAATAGATGTAAATTATCATGTAAATATTAATATACAATGAAGCTCATGCTATCTAAATTTGTCTACTTTTTGATAATCAATGCAAATTTTATGTTGTTAATGTTTTATTTCCTTTGTGTTAACTCTTTAAAAAAATGAAAATATAATATCTATCTATCGTCACCCTTTCTGAATGAATCTTCCATTCTTTGTTGTCTTAACTCTCCTGTTCTATCTTTTATAGGCCATTTCCCCCACCCGTTTAATCTAATTACTAGACATGTTGCATTATCATCACCTCCTATATATTCAACGAATTTGATCACTTCTTCGCTACACGTTTGGGGTGTTACTTTCAGGCCCCTCATGTTGAATGTATTCATTATGATATCTGCCACTTCTTGATCAGTTACTTCATTGGTGACACCATCACTAACCAAAACTAAGAAGCTTTCATCACCACCCAAGCCACCAACTGTATAATCTCTTATTTCATCTTCAGACAATTTTTGATGGATAGTTTCTGAATCTCCTATAACCAATTCTGTTATATCAGGTTCAGATGTGACTCCCATGTTTTTGAAGTTAACATCACCAAAAGCTCTTGTATTGGCCAAAGAAATAAATCTTTCTTCTCCGAATGAATCGGCCATGAAGAAGTTTGCAGCATACTTTCTTAATCTTGAGGCTTCTATGGGATTTGAAGGATGATGTTCAGTAGTTAAAGCATGTGCTTCACCATTTCTATCAATGATCATTGCCTTTGTATCACCAACATGTGCTATCACTAATTTGGAAATGGTTTTCCTATTAAAATAGTAATTTTCATAAACAGGCTTAAATCTTTTAGGATCTGAATAGATTGTTTCAAGGATAACCGAAGTACAAGTAGAACCAGATTTTTTACCGGTTTCAAAAAAGTTATAATCACAATTTAGAAAACCAACTGGGATTCTTATATTCCAATCATCTTTTAAATCGATTGACTTAAGGTTGATTTCGCTATTAGAATTGACCATTTTTACAAAGTTATCTTTGCGGTGACGATACCATCTTTTCCAATAGCCTCCAATATTATCCAAGTATTTTTTTATCAACTCATCTCTAGTTTCATCATCAAGAATAGCGGCCTCTATTTCACCAGCCAAATGGTCCCTAAGGTAATTGGAGCACTCGTCACCACCATGACCATCGAATATATTGAAATTGAATACAGGTGTATCATTAATTTGTAACACTTGGGCACTATATTTATCTTCATTATAAAGTCTATTAACTCTTGATGTAAAGTGACCAAAATGGGTTGGACTTTTCAACAATGGAACCTTCAACCTTCCTATCTTATTAGGAATTTTAGGATTCTTAGCATCAACCGGAGTGAATGTCACTGATGACGATATAAATCTGACTAGTCTATATTTATTCATTGATTGATTATCTCACATGTAACCCCAAGTTTTAACTTTATGAGATTCTTGATGCGATATTCTCCCTAATCATACCACGCTCCCGTACAAATCTCGCACCATCTGGTACCATTCTCGCCTAAGCGCATGCCAGTTTCTGGTCCACTCACCGGGATTGATGCAAAAAGACATCAAAAATGATCAAAAATAATCAAAAATAACCCCAAATTCGTCCGAATTTTTATAAAAACACCTTCAATATTTCGAAAATCAATACTATTCACTCAATGCGCCTTGATGTTCTTTGAGGGTTTATCAATTATGTTCCGGGGATGAAGTATCGCCAGATTTAATGGAGTTAAGTCTATTATCAGAAAATGCGAATTGTATATCATGACAGAGACCATTGAATTTGATGAGATAGGAAAGGCCCTTGATAACATATCGAAAGAGTCATTGGCAGAAGAACAATTGGAATACGAAGACACAGAAATCAAAGTCACACCAATTTCATTCGACTTGAATGATGCTTTGGATAAGCCAGATTTAAGAAATTTACGATACTTAACTCCAACTGATCATTTGAATTGTCCTATTTGCCAGCAGCCATTTATCAAACCGCTTACCACTATATGTGGCCACACGTTCTGCAAGGATTGCATCTATGAGTGTTTTAAGATGTCCAGAGATGGAGACGATCAAACTGTTGGGCTATGTCCCCTCGACAGAACTCCAATTGACGGTAAGAATTCGAGTGATTTATTCCCAACCCCCATCGTAATTAATAATTTGGTTGACGACCTTAAGGTTTATTGTTTGAACCTGGAAAGGGGATGTAGCTGGACTGGGTGTAGATGGGAACTTGAACACCATGTATTAGCTGACTGTGACTTCACTGGAGTCAAGTGTGGAGGTCTAAGGGGTATGACACCTTGCCAATTGATGGTTGAAAGAAGATTCATCACTCAACCAGATGCTTCAGTGCAAGAAAAATCAGGAAAAGAACATGACCTGATTAATGAAGATACTCAAGAACTGGAATCGACAGATGACCAGGATAAGGAAACAGAAATAGAGGCACCTCAGGCGACTAAAAGTTTTTGCGTTCACAAACTTTTCGAATGCAAATTATGTAAGGCCAAAGTGAATAAGATAACGGAAGCTGACCATTTATCGAAAGAGTGTCTTTTTAACTACCAAACTTGTGAATTATGTTCAAACGATATGATTCCTCTCAAAAGTTTGGAAAATCATAAACAGTATTGCACTAAGACTACGAAATACATTTGTCCGGCTAAAAAGATAGGATGCAAATTCATAGGAAATAACCAACCTTCATTAGAAAACCATCTAGAAAACAACTGTCAGTTGAACAATTATTTGCCATTCTACGAATCTTCAACCGATAAAATTGACGATCTCACGAATACTAATACCTTCTTACAAAAACAAATAAACAAGATCCTAAGTTCGATAATCCAGGGGAAAATTACGAATTTGGGCTACAATGAGCCAATTGAAGAAATAAATAAATTCAAAAACTTCAATGATCTTGACCAGGACAAGTTAATATATTTTAATTACGAATTAGATAGGTTGAGATCTCAAGTTGATGAAAAACTCATACCTTTCATTAACAAGCAAACAAATGAAAGAGAACCAATACTAAATAATTTAATTAATGATAATTTTATGATGAAAGATGATTTAAATTTACAAAGGATGTTAATCAATAGTCTTAGGAAACAGGTTCAATTCATTTTATTCAAAAACCATAGACCCTCTTTCAATGGAATGAATAATGCGGTATTTGATGAAGAATTGTCTGATTCTGAAGAGAGATTGAATTTGAAATTATAGTCTAATATAGATTGCATTTTGTCGTATTTACTTCTTTTCCATTTAAATAAGCTATTCATTCGTTAGTTACCATAATTTAATAAGGTCATCCCACTCTCCCTTTGCTCTTCTATTCCAATAAGATTTAGGACCACGGGTGTAAACCCACTCACCAGCATCTGCAGCTTCCGCCCCAACATGGTGGAAGAACATTGGTTCATGAACCTTTTCTGCTGCTTCGAGTTCTTTCCTTCTTGTTCTTTGATTTTCCTCTAATTCACATTTAATTTCTTCAGCCTTTGGGATATTGACTTTTAAGTACGCTTTGAGATCTGGTCTTAATCTGGAATCAGTAGGTGCAAGTTTACCTTCTTCAATTTCTGTCACATCAATAAGCTCACTTGCAAATTTTGTAAAACCAAATCTTTTCTTGGAATTTGGAACTAATGGTCCACATTCCCAAATCAACTTCTCTGTACTATTGGTCTTCAAAGTCAAAGAATCAGTCCATTTCCCAAATACAGAATAAGTGGATTGCTTTTTATGAGAATTAAAAGCATTTATGGTCAATTCTTCAGATCTACCACTAAACATACCACCTTTGGCAAATTCTACTACAGCTTTTTCACCCTTAGATGATTTAATAACCATTGAGCCAGTTGGTTCACTGTATTTCTCACCGGCAATGATATTTTTAAGCATAGAAGTTGGCTGAGTCCATTGATAAACTTCTCCTGTCGCTTTAATGGTTAATTTCAATGTACCTTTATTATTAATTTCTGCGGTTTTACCCCAGAATTTCTGTGAAGGAGATAAACTGAAGCTCAAAGTCCAATTATCAGATTCGACAAAGGTTGCAAAAACAGGTGGTCTATGACTGACCTTTTCACTAATTAATCTGATCCCTTTATCTTCCCTGACTAATTCGAAAGTTTCTCCTAATAAAGGATTGAATGGTTTTCGGACATTTCTTTCACGCTCCCTTACAGATGATAATCCACTAACAGCAAAGGCTGCAATTCTTAAAATTTTTTCACCAGAGTTATTTTTGTCAACTACTTCGAGCGCATTATCGATCAAATCACAATACTCTAGCAATTCGGAATACTTTTGTAAGATTGTAACAGGCTCATTCATGTCAACCGGCATAGAAATTGATGTTAAATCTTTACCAACATTTTTACGGAAAAATGATAATATGCTGGATGGAGGGATGCTCCATTCTGGTATTGTCATCAGACGTTCGATCTTTTCATCAATAGGTAATGGATACAATGTATTATCCATATCACTGTTGTCGTGAGACTTGGTGAGTTCATTTGATTCTGTTTCTTTGATAACTGCAAGTTCATTATTCACTTCATCAGGAGAAGAATAAGTACTACTTGAAGATCTATCGTTATCGTCATCATCATCGTCATCGTCATCGTCATCGTCGTCATCTACTTCGACTTCTTCAAAAACGTCTTCGAGATCGTCATCAGTCAATTCAACAACTCCAGCTTGGCCATCTAAATATTCTTTAGCGTCATAAAATTCGTTTGAAAAAATAGAATATAAATCTTGGTTTCTGGTTCCGTTGCTTGATTGGGAACTAATTTTCGCTAACAATTTATCAATGTCAGCTGTAACCAATGTAATGTCATTCTTAGTTGTACTATCACTTGTCAATTGTAGAATTTTGTTTAATTTGGTGTTAATTAAATTCAAATCCTCTGTGATATAACTGTTTTGATTACTCACAGAATCTTCGTAAGCAACTTCTCTGTGGTATGTAACACTTTCGTCTCCTTCTTTGAAGTAAGCCTTTTTAATATCGTTGAAAGTTTCAATCCATGTGTCGAAATCCTTTTTATTTAAAGCCTTAAGATCCCAAATTTCCATTCCTGAGTCAATAATGATTTCCAATCTTTTGCTATTTGCACTAATGATTGATTGTCCAATAGGCATCTGACCTCTTAATTTGCTATCATTGACTCTAAAATAGGATAAAGTACCATACTTCAAATTTAAAACAAAATATCTTTTCACAAAACCTTGCAACTTCTTTCTTCTCTTTTTCAATAAGATACTTTGTAATAATTCACCATTCTTAGGTCTCATTATATTCCCTTGCTTATTTTGACCATTCAATTTAGTCATGTTTAGTTGTTCATCAGTCAAAGAGCCTTGTGTTGAAGGTGGAGTTACAGGAGATGGATAAAACTTGGATTCTTCAGCAATTATCTTATTGCTAAATAAGATCTTTTTACCTATAGTTTTCAGGAATGAATTGTCAAAGATGAAGGCATATACCCCAGCCCTAGGTACTTGTAGTTTCCCATGAACCAATTCATCAGCAATCAATTTGTTATAGTCTTTAATCAATGACAAATCTCCATTGTTAATATTGGAGGTCAAAGTAGCACTCCTTGATTTGGTTTTGTAGAATGATTCTGTTATTCTGTTTACAGAAGAAACGGAGCTGGATCTATTTCTCAAACCACCGCTTGAACTAGAATTAACAGTTGATGATGAAACATTTTCATTTGCTGTGAATTTATCATCAGAGTCTTCAATTTCGTTCTTTCTATAGATTGAAAAATTAATCGACTTCTTCAAAGGCTTGACTTGCCAGTCAATGATTGAATTCTCTGGTGCATTTACCCATTTGATCAAAAAGTCTTTAGAATGAACTTCTAAAGTTTCCATTATAGTTTTCAATTAACTCTTGCAATTCGTTGGATGATGTAAGTCGTCTTGTGTAGAAGTCAGATAAACGTTGATTGTTTGTGGAGGCCGCGAATGAAATTTTATGCTTATGATTTTGCAACCGTAAAGAGAGAGGCTTGTTTAGATGATTTTATTGGCTGTAAGATGAGTTTGAGATACATGACTTTAACCTTGGAGTCTAACGTCTAATTGATAAAAAAAAATTCAAGCAAAATCGAGTTACAGAACGTGTAATTGGGTGAGGTTGAATTATCATCAAGGCATATGATAATAATTTCAATATAACCCACTATTGAATTGGAGAGTGGGATATGCAGAGTTCAATAAAGTTAAACTCTAATATATATTAATGCAGATCATTATTTGAACTTCCTTCATTCAAGTTTTCATCTACTTGTCTGACATGATAGACATGATTATTACCACCATAAATAACCAAATGCGAATCATCTCTATCGTCAACTGTATATAAGCTTGAATGGTTCTTGTTAATCAACTCCTCCCCTTCAAGGTTGAACCTAGTTACATGGTGATCTTTCTTGAAAGGTAATAAAGGAGATGCAAAGTTTGAATGGGGTCTTGAAGTTAAGATTGGTGATAAGACAGGTGACAATACTTCATCATTTCTAATGGCATCATTTAATGTTCTATCAATACTTTGCTCGATTAATTCTAATTCAGTACTGGTATTTAAGTTTATTAATATGACTGAAGTTAAAATACTTATGATCCCCAAAGTGTAAACTACTGAATTTTTCTCGTTTGGAGATTTGGATCCTCCAGAAGCATGCAAAATTATATAATCAATGAAAACTGTAATTGGAATTGAACTAGTTAAGGACAATGATGTAATTAAAGGACTTGTTAATAAGGATGCTAAAATTGTTGTAAAATCACTTATATAGGAAAGAACTCCATTGGTTAATACCAGAATTAAAATTGTATTATTTGGTGGTGGAAAATCAAATTTTTCAATATCGAAATAATCAACCAAGAATAATATAGGGATAGAAAGAAAGAAAGTAATTAAACCAACAAAGCCAAACAATCTTCTTTCGTTAGTTGTTTTATTTGCATTTCCAATTTTTACCCTCATTATAATTAAATAGCATGAATATAATAAAGCAGCTAATAAGGTAATGGTATTACCTAATTTTGGATTTTTTGGAATATACTTATTATCATTATCATTGGCATGAGACCTATTTTCACTGAAGTTGACCAATAAAACACCAGAAAAACTGATTACGGTACATAAAATCTTCTTTAAAGTGAAGGAATCAGTCTTTAAGAGTGAACCAATAAATAAAGTAAATATTGAAGTAGTTGACGACAAAACTGTTTGATTTGAAGCCGAAGTATATTTTAAGCCAGTCAAGCTAGCAATGTTATAGAACAAATAAATCACAGCCACTTGAAAGCTCAAAGTGAAGATTTCATAATAAGTTAATTTTTGAGGTTGTTGATATAAGCTTTGATCTTGAGGAGGTTCATTAGGTTCCTTTTCGGATTCCTTTTTGTTGGTGAATAAATAAAATATATCAGGGATTAAGTTCAAGGAGAAACAAGAACCTGTAATACAAGCAAACAATACTGGTTTCTGATAAGAATCATCTTTAAGAACAGAATTTACCAATTCTAAACCAAAAATCCAAGTTGAAATGGCTATAATGATCAAAACTATACCTAATCTGAAATTTTTAGCTTCCCTTTCATGGATTACCTCGACCACTTCAGAAGCATCGTTTACCAATTGAAAATCCATACGGTTCTCATCTCCTCTGAATATGGGTGACCTTATAGTGGCCTTCAGCGATGGTGACCTCATTGTAAAAATTCCAACAGACTTTTCTGTTGATAAACCCTATCGCAAAGATATACTGAAATTGGAGTTGCAACCATTCGCAACCATTCGCGCGCGACCTCAAAGAGATAAAAACATTTCCATGATAACACGAATTAAAGCTGTTGGAATAGGATATAAATAGAATAGGATATGATCAGGGTCATACAATAAGTTATAAATACTATACAATAAAGTAGATTTTAATAATAAAATGAATGTGAATAAATAAAAAGATCAATAGAATCCGTAAGTACTGGCTAATCTTTTATCCAAATGTTGTCTTGCAGTGATGACATCAGGGTTACTATTAGCACCTCTATTTTTGATTTGTCTTGTTAAGTCACTTGGTACAGGTGTTAATTTGGTTTCATCGTTAGGGTGACTGAAAAACACAATTGAGTAACGGTCTTGTCCAGTTTCTTGAACTTTAGCAGGGAATTTAACTCTATGAATAGTTGATTTCAATAAACCAGCAGTCCAATAACTTAATTGATCCGCAATATTGACAATAATTGGTGGTGCCTTACCTGGGAATTTAGCATTGTTGTTATCAACAAATGGAACAGGTTCCCATTTTTTAGAAACAGGAGAATGTATTTCTAAACCTTCTTGATCTTTTTGTTGAAATAATAAAGTAATTGAACCATAATCTGTATGAGCACCAGCTCTAATAACTGATTCTGGATCAACTTTCTTTTGTCCTGGATAATGTAAAAATCTAAAAGTAGAACCACTTGGTTTATCGGGTTTATATTTATCATCGAACCATTCTTGACCTTTAACACCATCATTATCTTCGATTTTCAAACCAATTGCTAATAATTTCAAGATTCTTAAGTTTAATTGATTCATTTTAACAATGGCATTTCTAACAATTTTTTCTCTTGATGGGTCTTCCTTAAACCATGAAGGATAATCTTTGATAGCATCACCATTTAATAAGTTTAATTGGGCAAAGTTCATGGCTTCTTTAGGATCACCTTTCTTTTGAATTGATGGGTCCAAGTTTTCACCGTTATAGTTTGTGTATCCGTGATTGGAAATGTCTATGGCATATTGAGTTTTGTAAGATTCAGGTAATTCGAAGAATTCTTTACTAATTCTGAATAACTCATCAACTTCTTCTTGAGTGAATTCGTGTCCTTCTATGAATAAGAAACCTTGACTGTTAGCAGCTTGAAAGATTTCATCACCAGTTTCCTGATCGATATTTGAAACATCAACGATTTTTAAAGGATTACTACTCATTTTATAAATAGATAAATGTGACTACTTTATATTTGATTACTCAACTGGAATATAATAGGATCTTTTACGTTCGTTTGAATCTTTAGATTGTGTGCGTCTTATATAATCTTGATAAGAAATCGGGGACCGTTTGTTGCAGAATTCTGAATCCGGTGATGAATGGAATTGAGATGGAATTTGCAACTAATTGGGAAATTTCAAAAGAAATATTACCGAATGGGAAGTAGAAAGTCATCGATCCAAGAAGTACTGGTACCATTATGGGGCCACAGATCTTATCATAGACCTTTCAAAAACGCAACTTTATATTTATAGAAATTTATGGAGAGTGTCGAGTCAGGCTCGTCTTAATTCAAATTTGAAAAATTATTGAGATGAGTCTGAGTCAAACTTTGATGCCTTTTAATATTATTTCAAATATCATGATCGTTACAAAAATGGTCATTATGGTTTTATGTCATTTAAGGTTTAATAAATTCTCTTAAAGACTAAATAAAATCAACCTTTATTCTTTTAATTCTTTCTTTTTTATCCAGTAATTCATCTTATTCTTTTATTCTCTGAATATTTTTCGATATTTATGTATTGGTGTACGGGATTTCTCTGAGCTAATTTACCTATAATACTGGTGTACCGATGTTTATTGAGATTCATTTTTCAATGCGAGAGAGAGATACACGTAGAAATACATTAATGACAGACAAAATACAAATCAATAAAGACGTTCCACAGCTAGAGGCACATATAATACCATGTCAAATCCATTACTCAGGAGAAGCAAAGACAAGCGATTACTTCACTCCTTCAAAATACGTTGAAAATTCAAAACCAATTAGTTTTTTCAGAGGTTGTAAATTTGAAGGTAAAAAGATTGATATTTCTGATTATGATGGCTATTTAATGAACAAGTCTGAAAGTTTGGCTCCAGGAGATACGCCTGAAGACTATAAGATCATCAATACTTATAACACAGTAGGGAGATTTAACGATTTGACTGTTTATGGCCATGATAGATTACCATCACTGACAAATAAGTATGTTTTAATGAATGAATGGCAAGCATTAAGTAAGGCAATTCACGACGATTAAATACAAACGAAACAAAACAGTTTTATGAATTCCATTCATAGACTCTTTCCAAATTATATGACTTAATGAAATCAGCTATGTATTATATACTATGTAGAATTTTCAATAGATGCGCATGAATATTTTCATTGATAACTCTGATACCTCTTCTGATGATGAATATGACATCAAAAGAAGAAAATTAGATATCAATACTGAATCCTCAGACCTAGAACTATCAGAAATAGATAGTGATTCTGACTTCGAATGGGAAGATGTTCCCCTAGGTCCAGATCGCAATAATTTAGATCAAGCACTGCTATCTTTGGAGAATGATGAAACAATTCAAGTATCAATTAAAGACCAGGAAAGAATACGGAAGGAAAAGTTGAAAGCCATCATAGAAAATAAGAAACGTATTTTAACTATACATAATCTTGGTTTAGTATCATATATCCTCCATGCACATTTAAGGAATAAATTGATGAATAATAGGCATGTCCTAAAAGCCCTCAAGAAATTGCTACCTGATACATTGATCCAGAGAGTCAAGTCTTTGAAAAAATCCATTAAGAAGAATTCCAAGGACTGTGATGTCCAATTGATTTATATAGTGAAGTATTTGATCAAATGGTTCAGGTTGAATTTCAAAATCACTTGTAATGGTCTACGCATACTAGGCCATCTACCGGCTAATGCCAACCCTGATGATTACTTCGTACAAAATTCCCCAATATTTCATAATCTAAGAGAAGCTATTCCAATAACCAAAAAATTTCTGCATAACAGGGATTTTGCTGCCCAATTATTTACTGGGATTCTACGAAGTCTAGGGTTTGATGCAAGATTAGTATTTTCAATTCCTGTTTTACCCACTAAATTAAAGAAATTCCAACCTAAATTGGACAAGGAAAAGTTAAAAAGGAACCATGATTTTGACTTATTATACCCTTATTTCTGGACAGAGCTAATCAATCCATCTGATGAATCTGAACTAATTATCATTGAAACTTGTACTTTTCATGATGAAGATAAGAGGTTGACTAGATTGAGCCGTTACGAGACTTCACTTTCAGCTTTCACTACATTGTTTTATCCAGTTCAAGATCAATTCAATGATATGTTCATGAGCTATGTCATCAGTCTTGATAATAATAATTTTATTATGGATGTAAGTTCCAGATACATGAAGAATATCTGTTACAGATGGTTTAGCAAAATTGACCTTCGTACAGAATCAGGTAAATCGCTTCTTCTTTATCAATCAATTATAAGGATTTTGAATAACGGATTGGAAAACGATCAGCATAATAGAGAGCTTGACTGTTTGAGATGGCTAGGATTGAATAATTACGATATACCAAAAACCAAGTCTGCCATAAAACGTAACCCCAATTTCACATCTCCATTGACATTAAGATATGACGAGGTCTTGGGAAAGGCTAAGCCCTTAGTTAAAATTAAAATTGAAGACAGCAAAGTCCCAGTATATTTCAGAGAATCGGTGGTGGTAGGTAAATCAGAACAACAATGGAAATTTCTAGGAAGATCAATCAAACCCGAGGAAGTATCTAAATATATCAAGACAACAAGAGCATTGTTGCCCAGGACTGTGGCACGTAAACGAGTATATGAAATGAATATCGCCAATAATCAACCCGAATTGAATAAAGTAAAATTATATTCATTCCAACAAACGTGCCCTTACATTAAATTAAAAGTTGAACATGACAAGCTACCTCGGAACAAGTTTGGAAACATAGAAATCTATAACCCTTGTATGATCCCTGATTCTTGTGAATGGTTACAGTTATCAAATATCGAATCCATAATTGCAAGTTCAAGGTTTAACTTTGTGCCAGTAGTTACGGGATTTAAATTCAAGACAGGTGGATATGCAATGCCGGTCAAAAAAGGGGTCTTGGTTCTTGACAGAGATGCCACGGCCATAAAGAAGTTCTGGTTCAAAGCCAAACTCAAACAGCAGAGACGCGAGGCACAAATAAGATCGATGGTAGCATTCAGGAATTGGTTAAAGTTGGTCAAGTATTTGAGAATTAACAAGCGATTGCGAGACAATTACGATAGTGATCACGTTCCATAGCATACAAATATACCCGTAAGTAATTTAGGGGTTCTCAATAAGGCAATTTGTGGAGTTTAGAACATGCTCCTAGGTTAGATCCTAGGTTCATCCGTTGTGTCTGCACTGAAAATTTTCCATTTTGATGTATTTTTCCATCTTGATATATTTTTCCATCTTGATATATTTTTCCATCTTGATATATTTTTCACGCATTCTGCAGAATCTCGAAGTGTTTTATCTCGATGCATCTCGAAAGTTTATACACAGAGCATGTTAGCCGTTGTTTCACGTCTTGGGTAGGGGAAGAATTATAATGAAGATAGGAGCTTGAAATACTTGAACGTGGGTTTGGCTTTCGAAAGTCTGGTAATGTTTTCCTTGTTAAGCTAAGTCTCGCAGCCAAATCGTTTCAGACCTCGCTTTGCTGCAATAAAATTAGTAGCCCACTACTCGTTAACAATAGATATGGTTTTGCAAATCTGGAAGATCCGAGACTCTATTGTTGGTTAATAATGGCTCTATCATACAATGAATTCTGGCCAAACAACAACGCACGGTGCGTTATCTTGATAATTAGCTCAACAGCTTCGTTTAGTTTTTGAATGCCTTGTACTCCTTCGGTTCGATCATATAAGAAGGTTGCAAAATACGTTTGATTATTGCTTAAAAACGTAAAAACTATGATTGTTGGACTCATTCTTATATTACAGGCTTTGGGGGTTCTTGCTGTCTCCCCAAGTGGTGGTTACGCCCCAGCTCAGGTTACTTGTCCTGATAAGGACATACTCAGAAATGCTACAGGTTTAGCTCAGGAAGAGACCGATTGGTTAAATGGAAGAAATGATGTGACAAAGCAAAGGGTAACTCAATTCTTACAAGATTCAAACTTAGATGATTTTGATGTTAGTGATTTTATGAGTAAAATCGAAGATACAATAAAAATCGGTATAGCATTCAGTGGTGGAGGTTATAGAGCCATGCTAAATGGTGCAGGTCAAATGTTAGCATTGGATGATAGATTCGAAAATTCCACTGAATTTGGCTTAGGTGGTTTGTTACAAAGTGCCACTTATTTATCAGGTTTGTCTGGTGGTTCTTGGCTAGTAGGGTCTGTCGTTTTGAATAACTATACGTCAATTAGTGATATTATTTATGAGAGAAAAATCTGGGATTTGGAAAATACAATTCTTAACTATGGTGGGTGGAATATCATAGAAACTGCAGATTACTTTAACACCATATTTGGAGATATGATCGATAAAAGAAAAGCAGGATTTCCCTTGTCCATCACTGACATTTGGGGTAGGACTTTGAGTTACCAATTCTTTTCTACTTTAAATGATGGTGGTGTTTCTTTGTTATGGTCTGACATTCAAGGTATAGATTTGTTTAAGAATTACCAAATGCCTTTACCTCTCATCGTTGCGGATGGAAGAACCCCTGGAACTGTGGTTTTAAATGATAATTCAACAGTTTTCGAACTTGGACCTTTCGAGTTAGGTAGTTGGGACCCATCCGTGTATCAATTTGCTGACATAAAATATATTGGTACTGAATTATTAGATGGAAAACCAAAAGACAATAAATGCTATGGAGGCTTTGATAATGCCGGATTTTCTGTTGGAACATCAAGTTCTTTATTCAATGATTGGGTCACAGAATTGGAGGATATTAGTTTACCAGACGTTATATCCCAGATCTACGAAAAAATTATGGATCTTGTTGCTGACATCGATGAGGATATCTCAAAAGATATTGCTTTATACGATCCAAATCCTTTCAAAGGAACCACAGAAGGTAGTTTTACTTCCGTGTCCAAAGATGATACATTATACCTATGTGATGGAGGTTTGGATTTGCAGAATGTTCCCTTTCAGCCTTTGATCCAAAAGGAGAGAGATGTTGACGTTGTTTTTGCTTACGACAACTCTGCTGATACAGACGAACACTGGCCAAATGGTACAGCTATGGTTACAACATATGGCAGACAGTTTGCCCCACAAGGTAACGGTACGGCATTTCCTTACGTACCTGACGAAGCTTCATTTCGTAACTTGAATCTTACCGCTAGACCAACTTTCTTTGGTTGTGATGCTTCCAATTTAACAACATTGGATTCTGAAGATAATTTTGTACCACCTTTAATTGTCTATACTGCCAACAGACCATTCAGTTATTGGTCGAATACTTCAACTTATAAACTTTCTTACTCGGATGAAGAAAAATTGGGTGTAGTAAGAAACGGTTTCGAAGTTGCTTCAAGATTAAATTCCACTTTGGATGAAGATTGGAGAGTCTGTGTAAGCTGTGCTATAATCAGAAGAAGCCAAGAGAGATTGGGTATGGATCAAACTGACCAATGTAAGAAATGTTTCCAAGAATACTGCTGGAATGGGGATATTGACAATTCTAAAATTCCTGGAGATAACTTCACCAAGACTGGAATTACAAGCGGCGAAGATACATCTCATGAAGGTTTATAGCTTAGGAGATACTGTTAATAAGATTTATAGAATTATATAGAATGGGTGGCTTGGTTTCTTGATTTATTTAAAACCTGGTGGGGCGTCAGTGACTCTAATTTTCAGATACAATTTGCCCATACTGAATGTTATTGACGCCCCTTCGGTTACCATTGCATCTAACCCGTAGTCTTGGATTATTCGTGAAACCTCACCTTTAGACACATTAAAACTATCAAGAGGTAGCCATATCTTTGGGACCTCGTATTTGAAGTCGGGGTGTAGATACAACATTTGGAAGTTCAGCTGGAAACTTGCATTTCTGGTTAGCGATAAAGAATTTGATTTTTCACTTTCAGTATCAATGTCTCCATTTTCATTGATAATAGGTAAGAATTCAAAGTATTTCGAGTATCTCTTGTAAATTGTGACGTTACCAAATATTGTAACCATCAAGATACAGCACATAATCCAACCTAGATACCTTAATGGAAAATCACCGTTTGTATTTTTCAGGAGAACGAATATTCCAATTAAACAACACTCTAAGCAATATATTCCAGAATAAAGGTGAAATAGAGCAGAAGGATATAACTTTCCTTGTGTATCCGACTCATTTATATGGCTGTAAATATACCTCAAAGAATACTTGTAATATAATAATACAAGGGAAAGAATGAACACAATAAAAACTGATATCATTGGAGATATTATTGTATAGGTTAGACCAATTGATGCATAGACAGAATAAACGGGATAGGTGGTACCCCATTTGACTTTCAAAAGGCTGGTTAGTCTATGAAACCTCATTCTGGGGGACTTGTCAATAAACTTATATATCGTATTTCTGAGAACTAATTGGTCTATTCTTAAGAAATTATTTCCACAAAATCCTAATGCTTTGACAGCAAGGAACTGGAAGAAGAAGGTTGCTGCTTTAGGGATATTTGTTGCCAAAAGAGCAGGAATAGATGTCGGTTGGTCAACAATCTGTTTGAAAATAACTGTAATACTGGAAGAAATTGTTACAACCAAGAACTGCTGGATAAATAGAAACCCAAAGTACCATCTATGTAAGTCTTTTTCAATTTCAGCACCACTCAACTTACCCTTGTAATATGTTAAGAATCTGAATGCAAACAAAATTATTTCGGTTAATACTGAAAGTAGAACAGATGGTAAGATGCTTGATATTAGTTCTCTTGCTTCTTCAGGTAAACTATGAATCCATTTTAGAAAAGGCATCAACTTGGTCAACAAAGGGATTTGGGAAACAAGGCCAATAAATGAAACTGGAATAACGTATAGTATTATCAACGCAATACAAATAGTGATAACTATATATCTTTGAATCAACCCAAGTGCATAATTGCGTCTAGCTAAATTAGTCCATTGAACATCTCTTGGATGTACTTCTACTAAGGTTTTATTCATGTATCCTTGCTCCTTAGATAACAAACATTGGTGAGCGGAATATGCCCCCAATTGAGAGCTGAATTGAATAAAAACAGATTTAAACCTCTTTATAGAACCAGAACTCAATTTAATTTTTTCTTGTTCTATAGCCAATTTAGCCTGATTTAATTTTCTAAGAGACCATGTTATTTGATCTGTTCGTTTTTGCAAAGCCAATATCCTCAATATACCTAATAACTTAAAGATGTAGGTATTCTTAGTGTACGGTATCTTTATTTTGATGTATAATGGTGGGAAGAAGTACGGTTTGATATTGATGTCTTTGAATAGATCTTTAGAATATCCTACATCGTACTGTTTGTGATATTTTCGGATGAACTTTACCTCCGCTTGTTCAAGAGTCTTTATTGCTTCATTTGCCATTTTGACATGATATTGCATATTTTTATAGTCTTCTACAAACCAAATATTTTTGATTTCTCCATGAAAAACGGAAAAGGCATTAGTCAAGCTGTCTAAATCCATTAGATGATCAGGGACATTTATTATCAACAATGTCT
The DNA here is from genome assembly GCA_030555745.1 of Yamadazyma sp. yHKB15. NCBI lineage: Eukaryota > Fungi > Ascomycota > Pichiomycetes > Serinales > Debaryomycetaceae > Yamadazyma > Yamadazyma sp. yHKB15. Next base: position 502,044 of record JANIWS010000007.1, read on the forward strand.
TCGAAATAACGGAGTCTTTATGCTTGGAAGATGTCAAAAAACCTTGCCTTATCTTTATTACACTCTCCATTTCATAGATAACAAGCCAATGGAAGAATCCAATGGTTAATAAGCTCATTATAAAATGGGCATTTAGATGATGTACTTTCGAAGGTGAAATATTGGATAAGCTTAGCTTATCCAAACCCGTGACCTGATATTCGTTATCGCTACCGAAAAAATTGACAGGAATAAGTACAATCATATTCAAAGACCCAACTACTACGAAAAATAGTATTAGGACGTTTATGTACCTAACAAAAAAGTAAGCATCAAGACCGAGTGATAAATAGTAATGAATACTATAAGATAAAGTTGGAATAATCCAGCCGAAAAAGCCTTTTGGAAGTGGATCAATTCTTTCATTGAATGGGACGCAATAGGATCTAGGCTGGTATAGAGATTTGAAAATATTCCTGAAAAAGCAGAACATGGTCAATTGAATAACACATAACGATAAAGAAGTGAACAAAGTTCTCAACAAGAGTGATAGTTCTGTTCCTGAAGAAGAATGGGCAAATCCCGTTTGAGTTGTATTCAAGAACTGATAGAATGCTTGTGTGTCAAATATAGACATGTAAGTTTGGGTTAGCTCAGAATAATCATGGTCTTCTGCCAGAAGAATCGTCAGCATCCTAACCGCTTTACAAAATATTTTTGCAGCAAAAGCGAGAATTTGAGTATTAGTAGAAACTTGAGAGTATGTATTTAAGCTCGGTTATACCTTCTAAGACTATGATTACAGGTTATTTACAGTGTTTTTGAATGCTACCTCAGCAGGCAATGTGAAACTCACACAGAACATTGGTTTAGTTGGAGCAACTTTTCTGACTAGATGGAAATTGAATTCCTCTATCGGTAACTCAAAATCTATCAATTTGACGATTTTTTTGTGGATTCTTGAATGCAATTCTTCCAATGAAGGTTCTGGTTCATTGGGTGAGAACTTTTCGAAACAATGAACATTGATAACTGGCAACTTAAAGTCTGGCAAAGCTTTGACTACTTTTTCGACTTCTGGATCACTATATAATCCAATATACTCATCCAAGAAGGTCAATGCTGAATCTGGTAAATTCATCACATAGTTTGAAAAATATTTGGGCAATTTATAAGTTTTGGTTTCATACTCTGCTGGAACTGATTCCAGATGTTTTCTCTTCTTCAATAACTTTTTCTCCTCCACTACGCCAGATTCTTTTGCCCATTCTAGTAACAATTTTGGAGATTTTCTAATAAATTCCCTCCCATCCAAGTTGAAGCTCTTTACGAATTGACTGGTTTTGTTAGAATCAATATTTTCTTTTAAGTATTTATAAGATTCTGGATTTAAATCATTGGCCAAAACAAAAACTTTCTTTTTACCAGCAGGCACTGCAAAGGGGCCTACACCAGCAAAGACATCACCAACGACTCCATTAGAGTCGAATTTATTAATTAACCTTTCATGTTCACTATTAAGACGGGAATTCCAATAAACTTTACTGAAATCGAATTTAAATTTACACCCACTTTCATTTTGAGTAACGACCAAATCATCTTTACCAGCTAAAACTTTCATTTGAAATGTTCTGAACTTGGTGTCAATGGAATCCAATTTATCGACAACAGTTTCAACTTTTGAGTTCTTGTCCAAAATGACTTGACCTATTAAGTTACCAAAAGGTTTGAATTCATCTCTTAAATTTATATGCGCAACATGACCAGCTTGAGCAAAACCTGAAGGTATATCGTCCAACAAATGTTCGGGTAAAACTGCTCTAAGGATATCGTCTGCTTTCCAAAAGTTATAATCTAATTTGAAATCATAAGGTTTTATCTCGATGTTGTTTTCTTTAATAAACACTCTTGTATTCCCACTCACTTGATCATTAAAATTATTGATATCACTGATGTTTTCCTTCAAAAGCACTCCCTTGGTAGAGTCAACGTCTATTATGTGTTTTACTGATGGTAAATATAAAATATCCTTCTTGCAGTCCTTGACAAACTTACCTAATTTACTTGGATCTGGAAATACTGCTACTAATAATGGAACGGTTTTCTGGAAAAAAGAACGGTCTAATTCCGTCATAGAACGATTTACTGGGGGTCCAAACTTAGTCATCATGAAACCTCTTCTCTCTGTCTTGTTCTGTCTATGAAATTGTCTGTTTAAAAAAAAATTTGCCGGTTTTATTCTAAACCATTTAAGCATCAACAGTGAAAAATCTGAGACTCGATGAGCTGTGAGACAGAATTGAGAAACTTGATATAATTCACATAGAGATGGAAGTTGCAGATATTATCAGTATAAGCAAACCCAGCAGAATAGATAATGACATCGATTCAGATATTGACATGTCAGACGGCGAAGTAGAACAATCGAATTCTATTGTTACTCCAGGTGAATTAGTTACAGATGATCCAGTTTGGATGAAAGGTCATGGAACATATTTTTTGAATGATAATACATATTCATCTGTCGCCGGTAATGTTTCGAGAGTTAACAGATTATTGAGTGTTATCCCAATAAGAGGTAAATATCAACCAGAAACTGGTGACCATATTGTTGGAAGAATTACAGAAGTTGGTAATAAAAGATGGAAAGTTGATATTGGTGCAAAACAGGATGCAGTTTTGATGTTGGGTTCAGTTAATTTACCAGGTGGTGTTTTAAGAAGAAAATCAGAAAGTGATGAATTGCAGATGAGAAATTTTTTAAAGGAAGGTGATTTATTAAATGCTGAAGTTCAAAGTGTTTTCAGTAATGGATCAGCTTCATTACATACAAGATCATTGAAATATGGTAAATTAAGAAATGGTATATTCTTAACTGTACCTTCAAGCTTGATAATAAAGTCTAAGAACCATTCACATGATTTACCAGGAGATGTGAGCGTGATATTGGGTGTCAACGGTTTCATCTGGTTGAGTAAAACTAATAGAAATAATAATTCCACTTCAGCAAATAATAAATTACAATCTACAATTGATTCAAGAGGTAATTATAACCCTGGTCAAGGATCCGTTTCTATTACAAGGCTAGAAGAAGAAAGTTCATGGGAAATATATAGTGATAAAAATGATAAAATAAGTAAGACAGTAAGGGATAATATTACAAGGTACTACAATGTTATAAAAGCATTAAGTTTTGGAGAATTAGGTATTACTGAACAAAGAATTATAATGGGATACCAAGCAAGTTTGCAATTTGCCAATGTTGGTAAACTAGTCGAAAAAGAAGCAATGGAGAGTGTATGTCAAGATATAATCACAAATGAAAAGATGAGAGGAAATATGTAAAAAAAATATTTTCTTGTAAATTAAAACCAGCTTAACAATTATTTAGTAGCTAGCTATAGTATAAAGATTAAAAGTGTAATGATTAATTTATCTCTGAAATCTCATTATCTGGTCGGGGTATTATGCTATATGATTCTTTTTTTCAAGTAAGCTTTAAGATAATATGCGTGACTTAAACCAACAATTCCAATCACTACACAAATAACAATTGAACTAATATTCAAACTACTGAATATATCTTCATTTGCATCTCTTAACTTTGATTCTTGCGTCAAAACGTTTTTCAAAAGTAATTCAGAATTTTGCAAGTTTTCAATAACGTTATTTAATTCATTTTCTAGAACTTTAATTTCGTTATCAAATTCTTTTTCTGACATATCTTTTATTGTGTGGTCTTCGCCTGAAATGAATTTATTGAAGTATTTTGCATATAATTTATAGTCTGTTGATTTCATTGAAGAAATATCTCTCAAGTTTACACTTAAATCAAGTTCTCTTTTTAAAGGATTGTAGGACCAAGATTTGTCCAGGTAAAGATTATCAAAACAAATATGAATCAAGTTTTTACCTTTATCATTATTCAATAATTCATTTAATTTAGCAGAATCTTTTGAGCCCAAACTTGATAATTTGTTAATTATATTTGACCTTGAATGTTTTTCTTGTATAGGATCGTTTAAATTTTTCAAAATCATTGTAGTTTCCAAATGGAGATCAGTGGAGACTCTCAATAGATTATCCTCTGAGTCAAAGATCCTCAAATTCAAAGTTTGTGAAGGGATAGCAGCTCCACTATTTATTTTGATCATAATTAATTCATTATTATTGGTGTGATAACTTAAGCAATTCTTTAAGTTTTTGAGGTTTGATAGATTATTTTTATCTCCAGCCAACACTGGCTCAATTGACATCCCTATACTATTTACATGATTTAAGAAAAAACAAAATGTCATCAACGGTATTATAGAATTGAAGAATCTCATTTTGTTGGTTCTGTGCTAAATCTTTTTCTTTTGAATAAGTTTTTTTTTTGGCTTTTTGACGTGACTTTTTCTGTTGTGTTCAAGCGAATGAATGTTCTCTCCATAAAATATCAACCTTAGATGATATTTATGATATCAAAACGAAATAAATATATCTTTTCTTAATATATAAAAAAAAACACCCTCCACGACTATCTTTAAATTGGTCTAGGTTCAAATTTTGGCGTCCTCTTTCAAATGCTTTCCGAGTGAAATAATAAGTTTCTGGTAATGTCCAAGATAATACAAATAGACTTGTTCAATATTACGGTTATATCACTTACAATCTGCTGTTCAACTCTGCTACTGTAGTGCTTCCAGTATCTACTCCCCACTAACTGTATGATCCTAGAATTGTTTTGTTGTCAATGCGCACTGAAATTCAGGTTTAAGTCTTGTGTTTAACAAATCGATTCAGGGCTTAATAGACCCGACTTTTTGTGTTTAGAGGACGAAAGTTCTTGGGATTGGCCGAAGAATGGCGGTGGGATTGTCATGTGTTCTCAAACGTTTATGTATATTTGTCTCATCTATTTACAAGAGATATTTTGGGTTTTAAGGTTGGGAAAATATGGGGTCGAATTTTCTATTTTTATTGTTTTAGGACCCTTCGATCAATTGTTGTAATCTTTCTTCGAATTCTGACTCTTCTAATTTCTCTATTAGTTCGGGGAGTTTGTATCCTTGCATGCATCCATCGATGTCATGTATGGAGTAATTACATCTGTGGTCTGTCACACGGTTTTGGGGGTAATTATATGTTCTAATTTTATCAGATCGATCTGTTGTACTAACTTGGTCTGTTCTCAACTTTTTCTGTTCTGCTATTTCCTTTTCCCTTTCCAATGCTGCCAATCTGGATCTCAATATGGAGAATGCTTTTGCCTTATTCCTGGGTTGTGATCTTTCGTCTTGTTGCATAACCATTATACCGGTTGGAATATGTACTAATCTCACTGCTGAATCGGTGGTGTTCACATGCTGCCCTCCTTTACCTCCTGCTCTCATAGTATCTACTCTAACCTCTCCTGGCTTAAACTGTCTTTCATCTTCAACCAACGACTTCTCATCTCCTGAACTCATTTTAGGTAAAACAACAACTGCTGAAGTAGATGTATGAATTCTTCCTTTTGTTTCAGTAGCTGGTATTCTCTGCACTCTATGAATTCCACTTTCATGTCTAAGTGAGTTATATGCCCCTGTTTCATCTATACTTATGATTATTTCATTAACAAACCCATTGTTACTCACTTGTTCCAGTATAATTGTATATTTCCATTTCATCCAATTTGCAAAATTTATATACATGTCTGCTAAATCTTTAGTGAAAAGGGCTGCTTCTGAACCACCAACCCCTGGTCTCAACTCTAAAATACATGCATTATCCTGGTGCTTAATTGGCGGTAATAATTTTGTCTGCAAGATAGAACTTGATTTGAATAATTGAGGTAATATACTATTCAATTCTTCCTCAACATCTTCAAGTAATTCTGGGTCATCTATTGTTGCTAAACCTTGGATCGTATCTATATCTTCTTGATATTTCTTATATGTATCTATTATATAGGATAAACTGGAGAATTTCTTATTGACTTCCTGATCGAAATCCCCTGCACTAATTTTCTTCTCTAATTCTTTCAACTCTTCTTGAATGTTCTCGGCTCTTTTTAAAAGCAAAGGATGTATCGTTGGAATCTCTAATTCAGTAGTAGAATAGTTACGTATCCTGCAACCTATTGTATTCGGTATAGGTCCAATAGATCTATTCAAAGATCTAGTCAAAGATCTATTTAAAAAACTTAAACATCTAAACATAAAAATTCAAATTTTTTCAACTTAGTGAGACTTTTGTTTTATCATGTCATCAGAATCCAAACCTATTGATATAAACGATTTCAAACAAGCGGTTGATGAACTTCCTGATGATACATTGACATCTGTATTAGGTCAATTGGAAAATTCAATTTCTAAATTGAAGTCTACAAACGATGAATTAGCCCAGGAGATCAAGGATTTACCTCCCATCGAGGAGAATAGAGAGGATATTGCTTTATATAGTGAAACTATCCTAGAGAATGAAACTGTTCTTCAAAATCAAGAAGAAAGAGTCGATATCATAAATAAGGAATTGATCAAAAGAGGTTTAAAGTCTCAAGAATCTAATGAATCTAACGAACAAAATAAGAAAAATGATACTGGAGTTTATCTTTAAATATATATTTACAGGTTTTAAATAAGAATATTATAAATTTTTCTTTTCCCTTGTTTTACTTTTATATAATTATTCCTTTTTGATTGGTTTATATTCTGTACCAAAGAGTTTATTTAAGAATGGTTTTTCTTCAATATTAATTGGATCCTCAGGTCTCTTACAAACTAACATCCAGGTAGTACCTAAATGAGCTCTCTTCTCATAGGTAATATCTAAACCTGCTTCATCGACTAATTCACCAATATCCAAATTCCATCTACAAGCCCATGTTTTCATTCTTTTGTCTGATCTGAAATCCAAATGGTTATTTACAAAGTCCCATGTACCTCTTCCATGTTCTAATAACACAATTCTTCCACCGGGTCTCAATAATTTGGTCATATTTTGTAAAGCTTTAACAGGATCTTCGTGTGAACATAACCCGAATGCCTCAACAATTGTATCGTACTTAACATTAGTATTACCCTTAGTTAATGAAACTAAATCTTCTGCTTTCCCTACAGTGAAAGCAGCTTTCTTGAATTTAGGATATTTTTCTCTAAACTTCTTTTGAGTTATTTCAACCATTTTATTAGAAGGATCTAAGAATGTAATTGAATTGACAATTTCTGGATTGAAATATGGAATATTTCTACCGGTACCACAAGCGACTTCTAATACATCACCTTGTAACTGGTTCATTAACCATCTTCTTCTTTTACCTAATAAGATGGCTCTTTCCTCCCACTTGATTTCATTGTCATACTCCTCTGCTATTTTTTCAAAGAATTCTGTTGTGTCTTCAGGTTTTGCAATATTGGGGTTATCGTGATTTGAAAATACAGCATTTGTGGTTTCTTGAGCTTCTTGTTTAGGTTCATCCTTATCGTCTAAAACTGGAATTTTTGCAGTTTTTGGTTTTGCTTGTTTTTGGTACCAATTGTCAAGGTCTTGTGGAGTAGGTTCAAACATGACATCTTTATCTAGAATATGTTTTCTTCTAAATTCCTTTCTCATCATTTGATAGAGTTTGAACTTCTTTTCCTCCTTTGGTTTCAACTTATCATTACTGAACGCTTTCAATTTCAAGTATTCGTATTCACTCAAAGACTTTGGATCTTCTTGATACTTTTTTCTGATATGGTCGATTTGTTTGTCTTCATAATATCTATCCCTCATATAGAAATAGAAAGCCACCAAGACAACCATAAAACCACCCACGTAATAAACCGTCATGGATTTCTTAAACTCTTCGCTTTCAAAGTAAACAGCCCATTGCTTATACTTTGGTAATTTTTCAAGTTTCTTCTTCTCTTGAAGCTCTTTAGAACTTACTTTAAACGGTTCCTGAGAATAATATCTGACGTATTTCGGAGCAGCTATACCCGTCAATACCTGGAGACTTGCTGGTCTGCCGAGGACTCCTATCCTCCTCAATCCAACTAAGGGTCTACCCTTGGTCAAGCCTAATATCATTGGGTCCAACCTTAACTAAAGTGAAAAAAAAAATGTAGTCGTGCGAAGCAGACTTTGGATCTCGCGAACTTTGAAGCTCTCAAAAGTGTTGATGGCAAATAGTTAAGCAGCGGTAAGAAGCAGAGTTAAGAATATAATATGTCGAGTCCATCAGAGTACTTAAGCGAAGCCAGAGACTTAGCATCCAATGGGAACTATGAGGCAGCCGAAGCCAAATATTTTGATATCATAAACGGTAAGGTCAATCAAGAATTGGCTTCCAATAAGATACTTCAAGAACAAGAATTCAGTATCTTAGAATTGGGTAAAATTTACCAAGATCAACAACAACCAGACAAATTAAAGAAATTGATCAGTGATTCAAGAATCATCTTGGGGAACTTCGCCAAATCCAAAACAGCTAAAATCGTTAAAGCCTTAATTGAAGATTTCGATAGCATTCCAAATACAATTGATTTACAAATTTCCTCAACTAAAGAAAGTATCGATTGGGCAGTTGAAAGCAAATTATCCTTTTTAAGACAATCGTTACAATTGAAATTATCTGACTTGTTATACCAACATGGGGAATATCAAGAAAGTTTGAAAATTATTACCGACTTATTAAGAGAATATAAGAAATTGGACGATAAATCTTCTTTAGTTGAAGTCCAATTATTGGAATCTAAAATTTATCATGCTTTAAGAAATATTCCAAAATCAAGAGCTTCTTTAACTGGTGCAAGAACTTCAGCAAACTCAATTTATTGTCCAACTATTTTACAAGCTGAATTGGATTGTCAAAGTGGTATATTAAATGCTGAAGAAAGAGATTATAAAACTGCATTTTCTTACTTTTACGAAAGTTTCGAAGGTTATAACTCCCAAGATGATCCAAAGGCTATCAATGTCTTAAAATATATGTTGTTAACAAAAGTCATGTTAAATTTAGTCGATGATATAAATAATATTTTGGGTCATAAAAATGTAATAAAGTATCAATCAAAGGATATTGATGCAATGAAAGCAATTGCAAAAGCTTATTCTAACAGATCCTTAAAAGAATTTGAAACTGCGTTGCTCACCTATTCAACTGAATTAAAAGCAGATCAAATTATCAAAAATCATTTTAATGCATTATATGACAATTTATTAGAACAAAATTTATTGAAAATTATTGAATCATATAGTTGTGTTGAATTATCTCATATTTCAAAAACTATTGGTTTAAACTTGCAACAAATTGAAGGTAAATTATCCCAAATGATTTTAGATAAAGTCTTTTATGGTGTCTTAGATCAAGGTAATGGCTGGTTAATTATTTATGATGAACCAAGAAAAGATTCCACTTACGAAGCTTCATTAGATTTAGTTAAAAACTTATCTAATGTTGTTGACTTACTATATGAAAAAGCTGCAGCTTTAAACTAAATCAATTTCAAATCAAAAACATATCTAGAACGATAAACGATAAAGATGACTAAGATATTATCAGGAAAAAAATTATATTAATATACGTCTTATGTCTATACAAATATTCCTCTAAGTCCCCTTTCACTTGCTACCAATGATAATTTACCACATTTGTTGAGGAATTCTTTTAATCTTCCACTGGAGATAAAACAATTAAGCAAATCATTTTCATCTTCATTTGCAACTTGTTTGATCAAATCAAATGCCTTTTCAATATAATCCCAATTATTAAATCTAGAAAATTCAAGAATTTCCAATAGTTCAATAATCAAATAAGGCACATAAAGATTTCTCAACTCTATTAAAACCACATCGTTAGAATTTACTAACCAATTCATGATTAAATTGTGTATTTGTTTGGTAGTCTTTTCAATTGAGTTTTCTACATCTTTTGTTACAAAATTTTTACCCTCGTTACCATGCTCTGCAATAAATTTCTTCCATTCACTGATTGAAATTAACCCTTTAATAAACAGCTCATAATTAAGTAGTTCTTCTTTAGCTTCGTCTGAAATTGGAGGTGTTGGTGTGCTATCCTTTTCTATTCTGCTACTACCCAAAAATAATAATTTGGTACCTAATTCATTATCATAATTATTTATGATCTGCCTAAAATTCTTCTCTCTTGCAAACTCTTTCAAAGCAGCTAATTTACCGCAAAGTAAAAATCTTTTTATGATAACTAAAGAAACCGTTATTATATCTTCATGCATTGAGTTCGCCATAAACCAATCCACACTTTCATATAACTCCTTGTCATAATCATCTATGTCCTCTAATTTGTCCTTTATTATTACCAATTGGTTCTTTGAAGGTTTATAATACTGTTCTGTCTTTTTCATAATTTGTTCTACCGTCTTCCTTAAGAATATCGATATTCTTTCTTCACTCAAATCTTCTGAGTCAATAGGATTGGTGAAATAGGGAATTGTTTTGGCTATCTTAATCTGTTTCAATCTTTCATCTTTATCTTTAATTGAAGCCAATAAGTTTGAATAACATTCACTTGCATCTGAATCGTCAGGTATATAAGATAAATAAGCTGGGATTAATTCAGTTAATCCTTCATTGGCTAATTTTGAAATATATATGACAATTAATTTTGTGAAATTATCAGAACTCAATTGCTCGACTTCAACTAAATTCAAAAAGATAGCCAAATGGACTAGAATTCTATATAATGCTTTGTTTCTGTAGACTGAAGAAGTTGAATTTGAAGATGATCTTACCACATCTGAGATCAATGAAGAAATTTGATTAATCATTATACCTCCAGTTATGATTCTGATTGGGTGTCTACTCATCTCTGAGATTTCATTATCAGACTTCAGTAGAACATTAAGGATCTTTTCGATATTTGAAATTTGTGGAGTATGGATTTTGATATTTTGTAGGTTTTCCTCATCATTGGATAAATATATTGATTCGTAAAATCTTATAATTTCATAGATCATTGATTGATTACAATATAACAATAACCACTTATCCCAATCTCTTGATATACTTAAATTTTCCTGGATGTTTGAACCACTTAAGTAGTTATATATTAATTTTTCATATTTGTTAAGTTGTTTCATCTGTGATAATTTGTAAACTGTTTTGTACCACAATAATTTATGTTTACAACCGATGGAGGTTTCGAAATTCAAACCACCATGTTTCATGTATTTCTCATCAATAATTGGATCCAAATAGGGTAAGATATCACCAACGAGGATCATTGATAGGGTATAATTACCAGTTTCATTGGCAATTTTGAGGGCTTCATCATAATTATGAGATAAAATCAATTCATAAATGGTTTTAAAGATTATATCATCATTTTTAATATCTTCAGTATGTAAAACCTTATTCAATCTTAAAGGAGCATCACTATCAAATTCTGTTATGAAGTTCTCTATTTCCTTTTGATCGATCTCAACCTTTTTATTTACAAGGATGTTCAAATCTTTAGTTTCTACAGATTTGAAGGTATTTTTCCATTTTGTTACCCAAGGAATGTTCAGGGTGTCAACAGATTCACTGTTGTATTGAATCCAGTCAATAATCATTCCCAATTCAGCTACTTTCTTATTAGATTTTCTGAAATTTTCTTCTTTGATGGCCATTGAAGAATATCTTGTTTCCTCATCTAATTCTATTTCACTCAATCTAAAACTGTATAAGATCTCGACTAGATGCCAGAGCTTAGTTTCAAGCTGCCAACTCTCAAATTCTTCGATAACCTCTTGGTTTTCGGGTGAATTGATCAAATTCTCCTTAACTTGTAAAGCTTTAGTGGAACTTATATCTCTAAATTGCCTAATCAAGTCAAACGCATCACCATTCTTTACATCAAAATGTTTCAAAACATCTACAAATTTCTGTTCAATACCAACACTAACAACTTCTACTTGCATAGAGTCATCCATTATGTCTTCTGTTGGCGTGTGCTGTGTGTATGTTGTGTGATATATATACTAATGGCCCCCAATACTAATGGGTAGAACCCTCTATAAACAATTGATTAGAGCTCAAATTTTCAACAAGATTGATTTTTGTGCGCGCACTTCTTTTGATGCGAACTCTACAATACTGTAAGTCACATAAGGGAATACTCTAAGGGGCAAAAATCAGTTACAGTTGATCTACAGCTCAATTGATATATATCAGACACAAGAAACGCAATTTACGCTAGAATAAGTGACAGAGAGTTTTTTTCATTTCTTTGGTTGGGCAGTTAAATCTGGATTTAACGTGGTTTTATAATAGTCATATCACAATGCAAGACGACAAGGTTGATAACAGTCTTGAGGACCATCAAGTTGCTAATGACCAAGTTGGTGATAATTCATTTGGTGATGAGGATAACAATCCTTTCCAAGCTACCTCCATTGATCAGAGTGATAAGAAAGTCGAGGAGGAAAGCATTTTACTTTTCAATACTTCCTCAAATGGCTCCAAAACCAATAAAGATACCTTGAATTCAGTTCAAATCAATTACGAATCGAGAGACAGTAAGCTCTTGAAACCCAATTCAAATGTCAAAATTCAAATCACTGAGGCTAACAACTCAAGTGAGGGAATGGTCAATTCCCTGAAGAAGTATATTGTCTATACAATAAAACTACTCAACGTCGATAACCCCAAAGAAGAATTCCAAATTAGAAGGAGATACAGTGATTTCGAAAGTTTAAGAGAAATTCTTACTAAAATCTTCCCCTTACTCATAATACCTCCAATACCACCTAAAAATTATTTTAACTTTTCCATGTTAAATAACTTGGTGGGCTCCAAGACCAATGGCAACCCCAATTCCCATCTATCAACCAAAAAAGATAGCTCTTCCTCAGACTATGCATACATAAATTCAACTCACTTGAATTCTAACAAGTTGATTGAACATAGGAAGAGACTATTATCAAACTTTTTGAATAATTGCTTGAGTATTTCAAAAATTCGTAATTTGGACTTCTTTATGAAATTTTTAGATCCCAATACAAATTGGCAAGATGAAATTAATTTAATTAATAGTCAATTACCAAAAGACATATATCATCTGAATCCAGAAAATGGTTTAAAAACTGATACCATCTATTCAAATTTACCAAATCCTTCAGGAAATCATGCAATAAGCATGTCGTTTTTGAAACCTTTACAACACAATAAATTGACCAAAAAAACTGGCCAATTTTTAAATGCTAAAAATGGTACTGATTCAGGTTCTAATGGAACCTCAATTTCAAATGGAAATACTAATAATAACGAAAATGATACGGATAGTCAAGAACCATCTCCTAGTGGTTCATCAGAGAATGTTAAAGATCTAGTCAAAAAGCAACCAATCAATACTTCAAGTCTTGATGACATAAATAAGAAAATTATGGATAATTTTATTGGTTTGGCTACAGATTATACTGAATTAGGAACTGTGTTCAATTCATTCTCTTTGATCTTAGCTGATGCCCCAATAATAAGAGCTTCCAAAGTCAAGCAAGTGGAAAACCAAGATGAAAATGGTAAATTAAACATCATACTAGATAAGATGGGTCAAGTTTTTGATAGATCTTACATAACAATCAATTCGTTAATCAACGATCTAGAGACAAAGTTTTCAGAACCTTTGGGAGAGGAAGTTCAATACACATCAATATTGAATTTTATACAAAAGTTTCAGAAAAGGAAAATAAGACAAAATAAGATGTTAGAAAATGAAATTGCTGACAAGAAGCAAACTTTAGAAGATTTATTAAAGGCTGAAGAAGAGTCTGCAAAAATTGAAAATGTTATAAAGAACGACCCTGTAGCAAGAGACACTTCATATAAATTAAATGATACAAATGATCAAAAGAAGGCTAATGGTAAGTTCAAGATATTCCCCAATATGAATTCAATCAAAAAAATCACACAATATGTAAGTGATATAATCGATCAAAACCCTGAACAAACAAGAAAACTGAGAATCTCTGATTTACAAGTCAAGATTGAAACATTGGAAAAATGTCAAGATATTATGATGGAAGATATCTCATATATTACTGATGAATTGGATAAAAATTTCAAATTATTTCATAGTAAACAGTTGAAAGTGATATATGAGATTCTTTTATGCTACAATGGGTTTATAGTTAGCTGGGCTAAAAAGAACATTGAAATATGGGAAGAGATAAGAAGTGAAATTATCAGTTTGTGATATTCACAGAAAATATAATGTCTATATTCTATTTGATTGATTTTTACGATTGATCTTTCAATATGTGTAACTTTGAATGCATAAATATATAATTATGAGGCTTCATCATGTTTCAGTAGGTAGCTCTTAACTGCGTCACCCCATTCACCAGCCGCCTTATATTTCTTGATAGGATCTGGGAAACCATTTATAGCACCTATTAATCTTTCACAAACTTCTTTACCTTCCTTTCTTATCTCAGATAATGGATGTAAATAAGTACGAATAGAAAAAACAATGGCTTCGGTTTCAGGTAATCTTGTTAATACTTGTCTTTCACTTCTATAATGGACCTGCTTTTCGAAATCTAATTCTTCTTCTGGAATTGCAATTTGGTTCTGACCTGGAGGTAAGTTGTGGCCTTTATTTCTATCATCAACGTAATATAAGTTATGGGTTTGGACTGAGAAGTTACTTCTGGTTACAAATTGACCTATTTGCATCCTTGCAAAAAACCTATTCATCGATACTTTCAACTTTTCTTCATACCCTGGGATGGGTTCATGAATAAAAGATAAAGGAGTATTAATCTTATTCATAGGATCGAAACCAGCAGCGAAGGCAAATACACCTCCTTTGAAATAGTATTCGTCTACATCACCGTTTGGGTCTTTCATCATAAAAATGAAGTCTTCTTCGATAGTTCTTGTCAAGTAGTCTAAGTATACATCTACATTGGTTGAATCATCAGTATGACTAGGAATATATTCCTTGGTGATCGCATTGTAGATTTGGTCACCTTGTCTTTGAAAATACATTGGATATTTATCACACATGTATTTGACAACGATATTATAGAACTCCTTGATTGGTGGAACTGCTTCTGGTAAGGCAAAAACAGTGGAAGATCTTAAATCTCTATCTTTTGGATAGTCAGGATGGGAATTAGAAACAATCTTAGACTTAATTTCGATGGACTTAAGGTAGCTAGGTTCAATCAACAACCAATCTTGAGGATCAAGTTTTCTAATTCCCATAGTAAGCTTATATTCTGCATTTTTGAATGGAAATGACTTGAGAGTATCTGCTTGGTCCCATACAAACCCTTCGACTGGTTTGATCTTTGGTGGAATATACTTTGATTTATCAACTTTGTCATAGAAGCTCGATTTAGCCTTTTTGGCTCTAAATTTACCTGAAATGAGCCAAGTGAAGATACCAACCAAGACCAAAAGCCCTAAATTAGCTCCATTGTTTACTTCGAATAACTGGAATCTCTCTGTAATACTGTTGTTCATGTATAAGTGATTAAAATCTCAAATCAGATGGAATGGAATTGAATTATATATATACGGAACTAGATTCCATCACATCGGTACACCAATCCTTATCGTCGGTTTTTATACCCAAAAAGACTAACCGCAAAGAAAATAACAATTAAAACCCTTTGATAAGGTTGAATTGTTGCATGATACGTTGTAAATGCTGCTAAAAGGTGTTATTATGTAATTATGTGTATAAATCGGTAAAATAATTAACTGGTGAAGTATTAAAACTAGTATCAATTTTTTTAGTATGGTGATTCAGACTCAAGTCGCTTCTCGATGAGATGCAAAAAAAAAATATTGAGACCAGATGAGTTCCACTTTGTCATTGGTATCTAAGCTCTTAGATGCCGATAAAATCAAAGAGATTGTCATAGAGTTGTCACAGGATTTAAATGATAATGACAAGTTAGAAAATTTATGTGATTTAATTGACCAGGTCGATGCTGAGACTGTTAAGACCGTCTCTCTCAATGCG
This sequence comes from Yamadazyma sp. yHKB15, assembly GCA_030555745.1. Classification (NCBI taxonomy): domain Eukaryota; kingdom Fungi; phylum Ascomycota; class Pichiomycetes; order Serinales; family Debaryomycetaceae; genus Yamadazyma; species Yamadazyma sp. yHKB15. Next base: position 517,963 of record JANIWS010000007.1, read on the forward strand.
GTTAGATTTATGAATGAATTGATTGAAACCATTCATGATGCTAAAGCCTTTGATAAATTCATAAAGTTGGCTTCCAAATTGCCCCAAATCTATGAAGACTTTATAGAAAAGGTTGCTCTTGTCTTAAAGAAGTTCATGAAACAGAACATCAACAAATTTATAGCTGGAACCGGAGAATTGATCATTGCAAGTGGCCTTTTGGATGTTGAACCAGAAACCTTTGAAATTGAATATATCTGCTATTTATTGAACTTCCTTGAACGTATATTTTCCCAAATTAACTTGACCTTGGCTCATTCACATATTGACGATATAGTCTCATATTTGATGACATTAAATATCGAAGAAATTTATTCAGCTGACTTGAAGATCTTGAGATGGAGAATCGTTCCAATCACTGAAAAGACACTAAACACTAAAAACTTCTGGATCATAATTTTCACCTTAATCGAAACCAAAAATCGTTCACATCAAACCAATGCATATATCTTATGGTTACGTTACTTAAATAACAAAAACTCTTCATTTGAGACCGATTCATACTATCAAAATGAAGTCTTAAACAACAATTATTTTGTAATCCTACAAAACGGTTTGATCAGTGATTTGCATGAACATAGAAAGTTATGTCTTTCCATCTTAAAATTATCCATTTTGAAAATTACTACCGATAAGCATAACGAAATATTCAGTTGGAAAATGGATGAAAACTCAAAATATATCACTGAATGGGAGAGATTTGTCACCGTTTTTGAAATTATTGCTATTGATACCTCGCTTCATCAAATGGAAGCTGCCTCGGGTGATTTACTTGGTTTAATCACTCCAAATTCATTAATTCATTCTTCTTGGGGTTTCAGACTTTTATCTACTGGTTTTAGAGCTGGAACTGACTCAGTCAGAAAGTATGCTTTATTTCTATTATTCTCATTGCCATCACAAAATCTTTATTTGATCAAAGATGCTTTGCCAATTTTAGAGGATATCTTCTTGCCGAATATGATGTTGGCTGGTCATCTCGTGGTGAATAACAATAGATGTGAATTCGGTGAAAAGATCATTGAATTTATTTCCAATTTAATCAAAAGCTGTGAGTTAATTGAAGATAAAAATAACATCGTCTTATCCATCTTGAAAGTAGTTCGTGCAGCTAAAGAGGCATTTGATCCTGTAAAAGCTTATGTACTCTCGGGTATCTATTTTGGGCTTGAAGATAAAATTCTTTTGCATGGAACACATGATCTGTTGTTAATATCTTTATTTGAAAGCCCATCTGAGGGTTATTTATATCATACTACAATTCAAACTATCTTATTAAAAATTTTATTGAGATTTAAGTTCAATGCCAGTGGGTTTTTTAAGTCGCTTAGTATGTTTATCAGATTTAACGGCTCAAAATTGATCAATGAAAACATTCAAGAATTCAGAGATTATTTACCAGACACTAATTTTGATGATACTGAGCAAGACTATTCGACTAAAAGCATCAAAGCTTATTTTGACCTCATTAAAGGAGGAGATGTCAACTATTTCGATGATCAGAAATTGTTCGTTCATCTTTTAGGTTCTGGATTAGACTTGTCCAATCTAAAATCGGAGAAATTCAATCAGTGGTATGCATATAATGTCGAAAGTATCCTTTCATCTGAACTTGAACCTGATCTTTATGAAATATTATCCAAAGCAACACTGATAGATGGCAATTTTGGCTTGGAATCTTTGTGGAAACAAATCCAAGAAGATGTCTTGCTGAAAGATGAAGGAGTCTTGAGAACCTCTGTCCTGAAGTACATGATTTTCAACAATATCTTGAAGAATTTACCTTTGACTGAAATTTCACAATTTTCAAATATAGATGACTTATTGAAGTTCAAAAGTCTGATCTTTTCTAATAAGCCAAATAATGTTCTGCAGAATTTCTATAAGGTTAAGGAATCGATTTTAGGCGAATTTTATAAGACTTTAGAACTATTCTTCAGATTGAAATTGGTTGAATTAAATAAATTTGATCATTGTGTTGCTGAAATCGTTACAAACTTGTCCAATACTCAAGCTAATGAATCAATAGTCGCAATTGCAAAGCACATAATTGGAAACAATGATGTTGATTCAAAAACTTTGATTAAAATTATTGAAATTTTGGTAGAGATTTGGTTCTTCTTGGAGTCTGAAAGATTCAAATTGTATCAAAAAGATATTCAAATGTCCTTGATTCAATGTATCACAAATCACAGGGTTTTAGCAATCGCTGCTTCCAATGAGGTTTTCTCCCATGGTATATCTAAGTTTTGTCTTTCTGTCATCAATAATTCACAAGCAAGAAGATGTTTACTACCTGCTTTAACAAAACAATTATCTTTTTTCCAAATAAAGGAAAATAAAGCATTTGAAAATTCATTCTGGATTGCTGAAGTTTTAGTACATGCTTATAATTTATATCAACTCAGAAATAATGGATTCAAATTGGAGCCAGTTATTGGTGATTTATTTGATACGAGTTTTGGCAAAGGAGGTTCAATTTATTTAGAGACTTACGAAACAATGGAAATTGCAGCTCAAGTTAATCTTTTGGCTATCTTCAATTCGATTAAAACGTCTACCTTCGCTAATAATTTATTTCAATACATTGTAGAGAATGAAAGGAAATTCAGACTCTTTAAATGTGATAAGCCAAACGATGGATATGAACAATGGACAAGAATTAGATTATATACTATCTTGACTTGTATTTGTAATCTCATTGATGATGAAGCCAAATCAGAACACTTACCAACATTTATTCAATTAGTGGATGTTGACCCCAGTCCATTAGTAAGGGTCTATATTGAATGGTTGGTAGCTTCACTATTAGTCCATTTCCCAGAAGAGCTTGATAAGTTTGTTTCCAACTTGAAAAAAATTAATGATGGTAAGAATTCAAAGCCAACTTCAATATGTGCTTACCAAAGATTATTTACATTACTGATCAAACAATTACCCAAAGAACAAGCCAACGGGTACTTAAATGATCTTTTACATATTATCATACCAGGTGCAACAACAAATAAAGCATTAATTAGACATTTTTCCACATCCTTGATTTGTTCACTTTATCCTAACTTTAATACTTCAAATGGTTACCAAATTAGTAAAGACCTTGAGGATATATGCAGAGATATTTACGAGACCTCTTTATTGAGTCCAATCGCTGAGTTTAGAAATGGTGATACCTTATTGTGGGATATCAAAAAAGATTTTAATCTCGTAAACCTTTCAGGTGTCTTATTGATGAGAGTTGGTACCCATGATGTTGATTTCATTAGGGAAGCGGACTTTAGAAATTATTTGACTGAAGAACAAATTGATTTCTTGAACGTCGAAATAGGTGAAGATTTAGAAAACTTATGGATGCAAAGCCGTAAGATTCCAAAGAAAAAAGATGCATTTGCTTTGAATACCATTACTGAACAATCCCCATTGCAAACAAAAAGTGGGGCTTGGTCAGCTATTCTTGATATTGACGAAAATAACTCAAGAATCAATGAAGTGAAAAGAAGTGACTTGATTGTTGTTTCATCTTTGGTCGATAAACCACCAAATTTGGGTGGTATTTGTAGATTATGTGATGTTTTAGGTGCAGGTTTACTTACAGTTGATGATATAAGTGTCAAGCATCATCCACAATTCAAGACTGTTGCGGTCACTGCCGATAATTGGATGCCTATGGTCGAAGTGAAAATGGATAGTATTATCGACTATTTAAGATTGAAAAAGAAAGAAGGATATACTTTGATTGGGTTAGAACAAACAGACAAATCTGTACAACTTAATAGTGATTTGAAATTTCCAAGAAAATCACTTATTTTATTAGGTAAAGAAAAGGAAGGAGTTCCAGGAGATTTATTAGCTGAATTAGATTTCTGTGTAGAAATTAAACAAGTAGGAATTATAAGATCCATGAATATTCAAACGGCTACTGCTGTTATTGTTCATGCGTATGCATCACAGCATTGTTAAGAGTGTTATGTGAATATATAGAAGATATATTGTATATATACATTAGAAAATAGTACCATCGATTTCATCATCTTGCTCAATTAAAGTATCTAAAGCATGAACAACAGCTTTACAATATTGATTGACCATATTTATACCGTTTATTATTAAAGTTTGATTAATTCCTTTGTAGTTGTTCTTATTTGAATTTATTGCTAAATTCATGTTGTTTATAGGGGTAATGGCTTTATTATCATAAAAACTTATTAGTAAACCATTTTCTAAAACTTGTTCTTCTTCTAATGAAGGATCGAACAAAAGATTATTGCCTATCACAGCCAAAGTTATAATTATTGGAGGTTGAAATTTCTTACCTGTGATCTCCAGCAATAATCTTGCATCTTCCCAGTCATCAGAAAAAGTAGGTTGTTCTTCTACTTCTTCATCATCTATTTCACTAACCAACAAAGGCAATCTGGTGGTTTTTAAAGCTAAATAAATCGCCAAAGACAAGATTGTTAAAGGATATGATGAATGGCTTATCACTATACAGTCGATAAACAACTTGAATGAGTACTTTTTGGTTAATTTTAATGCATCAAAGGGAAAATTTTGAACTAATAAATTTGTTAAGTTATACTTTAAATTAGTTACAAAATTCGAATCATCTCTGTGACCCTGTATATCGACATCACACTCTAAAAGACTGGAAGCCTTTTCATTTTTAACCACCTGTGACTTGACACTGACGATACATTCTCCACCGTCACTCATTCTTAATCTAGCAGAACCATTGGATCCTGATAAAAATGTAGTTTTGGCTTCTATGGGCCTAAATTGAAATGGACTTCTAGCATCCGGCCTCACTGGTGTAGGAAGCGACAAAGATTCATATAAATAACTTCTTTCTGCTGGTGACAACTGCATCTCCTTCGGTTAAGACTCAATATAGCTACAATGAAGATATCAATCAATTCAACTTGAAGGTTTTAGTGTTACAACTGAAAAAATTGCGATGCTCCACCAAAGAAAAAAAGCGAGAAAGATAAAAACATCACCATGTCGATTCTACAACCAACAGGAGGACAAAATAGTGAACAACCAACCTGGTTGGAGACCAATTCGAAGAAGAGGATTATTCCAAATCATTTGGTATCAAAAAGAAAAACAGGATTTCAAATCACATCAGCACAAGGGAAAAAAGATATCAAGAATGGAGATTATTTACAATCATCAAATGCATTTAATTTGGTGTCTTTTGGAGGATCACCAAATAGAAAATTAACCAATTTAGAAAGTAGAGCTAGTACTACTAGTAATCTTTATGATACTACTGGTGACATAACGAAATTTGATGATACTATCAACAAAACTATTAATGATGATTTTTCAATCTATGAGTATGAAAACGACTTACCACCTTCAAAATCAATATACGATTTGAATGATGAAATTTTGTTGTCATTGGATAAACCAAGCATCAATGAATCTTTATTCAATAAAGACCCTGCTACATATAACAACGTATTTAATAGAGATGGTAGAAGTTTGGTCAAAATTGATAAAAAGGAAGATGCCAAAATCTTAAATCCTTTACAACATGGAGAATCAGCTATCTTGGTGTTTGGATATCCTGAACACATAGCAAATCAAGTTATTCAACATTTTCAACAGTTTGGAACTGTTTTAGAAGATTTCGAGATGAACAAAACTTCTAACCTATTATCCAAATCAAGAGATAGAATCTTCCCTTGTTTTAGTGGACCATCATGGGTTAAAATTACTTATGATAATCCTGCAAGTGCTTTAGATTCTTTACAAGAAAATGGTTCAATTTTTAATGGAGTATTGTTAGGTGTTATTCCATACACTAAAGATGCTATCGAAAAATTACAAAATAGAAAGTTGGCAGAAAATGAAGATATCGGTAGTGGTATCGAATCAAGAAATATAAAACCTATTGACAAATTAATCAATGAAGAATTTTCTGAATTCTCAAATAAACAGCAAAATACCACAAACCAAAATATTAGTAAATTAGAAATTAAAGATGGTAGTGATTTATTCTTGAATAAAAATAATGAACACAATACTGTAGGCCCAACTAAGAATGGAAAAGTCGAAAAACTTGGTTACTGGGATACTGCAATGAAATTTGTATTTGGTTTTAATGAATTATAATGTATATTTTTGAACTGTTACCTAAGTTACCTAAAAGATCTCCTAAAACTATCGTCTCTGAAACTTGAATTTCCTCCTCTCGATCGTATTGATGGACTCATTGGGTTTCTGGCAGGCGATCTTGGTGGATTCATTCTATTAGGACTCAATTGTCTATCTGGACTTCTTATTGGACTTCTAGTTGGACTTATTCTTGATCTATCAGACGCAGGTCTGTATGGACTAACTGGCCTATTGTATGATCTATTTGGACTTAATGGTGGATTCTTAGAATATGTCTTACTTAAGGAAGGAATTTTTGAAGCTCTGTGAGGAGTTGAAGTTGAATTAAACCATGTATCATCAGCATCCAGAACCATCGAGGAATTCATTTGGCTTTGAAATTTCTCCTTTTCTAATTCGAATCTGATTTTCTCTGTTTCAAACTTCTTACGTTCGCTAGAGAAACTATCATCTTCTGAATCTATTGAATTAACTGGCTTTCCATTAATGTCATGAGTAATAAAAACTCTCAGTTTACTGTTCTGGAAGAAAGGATTAGTTTGATCAACGATTGTATCGTGATATTTTCCATATTTTGATGCATCAATTCCAACGTCTCTCTTTAAGACATCAGTCTTAGGTTTAACAAATTTTTTATTGTATTCCAGGAACATTTCTTGATATAAGATTTGTTTATCATAGATCAAAGTTAAAAACTTGTCGATTAACCAGTATGTTTGGAGATTGAAGAAGGTCATAATCAACAAGATCTTCCAAACAGATAACTCAATGACCAATCTCACAATAACCAAATTGACAGGATTGAAACTTGAAAGAAGATACAATTGAAACTTTGAAGGGCTCCATACCATTAATTCATAGACTAATTTATCGAACAAATTTATTTCGATATTTGAAGTATCTGTGCTTTCATCAAGGAAACTTTCATCGGTCTTTTTGAAGAAGGTGAAAAAGGTAGCTACAGAATCCCAAATTGTGTTAGAATTTTCATTGAGTAAGGATTCTTTGACCGAAGGGGAATTTGGTTTTTCGCTATTCAATAAAGAATATTTCTTGACAGATGTGACAATTGATATCAAATTAATTAACGAGACGGTAAACAATGAAACGGTGATGAACTGGATCAATCCAATATAAATAGGACTTTTGTTATTAATTGGAGTATTCGAGGACCTCAATGCCCTTTGCTTTAGTTTGTCATAATTATAGTAGTCAGTTTGGAAAATACTCGAGGTGTTATTCGTTATGGTAGTATAATTGTATACCTTCGTAAATAATATGAATAGATCTGTCAATATGTTACCCAACACAAAACTAGATGAACAATAGTCATCCCAGTCTATGGATAAAGCCCATTCATTGAGTGAAAGCCATAGGTCGAATGGATAGTTCTTGATTTTCTCTGTTATGGGTGTTTTCCTGATTCTTCTCTTCATGTTTATATTAATCAAACGCGAATTTTTTTTTGCATCAACAGTTTTTAAAGATATATTCAACTAGAATTACAACAAAAGTGGCCATTTTATACAATGGTAGACGAAACTATAGAGAGATTCAGGAACAAGAATCATGAACTTATGGATGAGTTAAGAGAAATGATCGAAGAAGACAACAAATTGGCTCCAATCGATATAAATTCATTACATCGCGATGATATAAGAGATAGAAAATACGATAAGATAGTGTATCCACGTTCTGAAACCGCCAATAATGATGAGGTATCTACCGGCAATGTGAATTATCCTAGACAGTCGGACTATGATAAAGCTGAAGGGCTTGCAAAGAAATATATGGGTTCAAAAGTAGCCGCCCAAGAACAAACTGTTTCACCTTTGAAGACATCTGACACGAAGACCAGTCCACTGAAGATTCCAAGATTATCTCCAAATAAGTCAAATACAACCAAACAGTGGGATTTCCAGATCAAATCTCCAACAAAGCCAATACCTAATAGTAAGAATTCGAGAATACCTAGGTATCAAAAACCTGAAAAAGAAATTACAAAACCTTCTAAAACGGCTGTAACTAGAACAGAAGAACTCAGAAATGAAACAAAGTTCTTACCTAGAAAATATGATTACAATAAGAAAGAACCAAGTAATTTGCTTTTCAATAAAATCACAAGTCAAGATAATGAAATATCAGATTTAAAACAGCAAATTAAGAAATTGAAAGATGAAAATAACTCACTCAAACAACACAATTACCAGTATCAATATACCCTTAAACAAACCCACCGCAAACAATCACAGGATATCAAAGATTTGCATGAAAATTATGAAAATATAATTAAAAAACTGGAATCTAGTAATGAAAGTATAATTGAAGAAATGAATCAACTCAGAAGTATACTTGATAGTCATAAAATGAATAATATTAATAAGGATAATAAAATTATTGCATTAAAAGAGATAATAAATAGTTTAGGAATTCAAAATGATGAAAACCTCATTGAAATCAATGAATTGAACTTGAAAATAAATGATTTAAAATTATATAACCATTATAGCAAGAAATTGATGCAAAACATCATAAATAAGTTCAATCACAGTCTTGATAAGATAGGGCAATTAATAGATACAGAATATATTGAAAGATCTGATTCGGAATTACAGATTGCTAATCATGCTGCAATTAATCAATATGATGACTTACATGAAGATACAACCGATTTGCTTTTCAGTAATACCACAAAACAATTAATTAAAAAATCAAAAAATCCATCCTTAGATATACTTTACCTCAATTCGAACCCACCAACGTCATCCCCATTGAATCGCTTCAGAATAGTTGCAAAAATGGTTACGTTTATCGTGAGAATTAAAAATAGTTCACAAAAAAGTCGAGAATCATTGGAATAGGTTCGCGCGCGACTCTACGTCATAGTCATTTCAAAATATGCACATTGAGTCTAAAGATTTTTTTAGAAGGTTTATTGCAAGTAATCATTACATAAGGGGTAAAGTTTGTTTAAAAGACGTCAAATTTCCGCTTAGCAAGATACTGATAAGATGAGAAATATACCAATTTCATTTATAGTAAAAAAAAATAGTGGTTAATTAAAAGTTGTGTCATTGAATTGTTAGTTAATTGGTTGTTTCTTTTAATAGCTTAAATTTTTCAAGTATTTCTCAATAATTCCGAAGTTACAGAATTTTATTTGTTTTTCAATAAGTCACTTATCATCCAAGACCCTAAAGTATAAGAGATATCAAGAAGTAATAAGTTACTAATAAGTTTTTGTGTTTTTTTTTTTATCTTTTTCCTTTTGTATAATACCCAAAGTGTTCCTTCATACTAAGAATAACAATTTTTCAAGTTGAGTAAATTCGAAAATTCAGACCGTAAGGTAATGTCAACGACGTTTATATCCCCTAATAACTATTTTTCAGCAAGGGAATCCAAAGATGAAAATAACAAGAAGATACCCGATTTAAAGGTGGCAGATTTGCCCATGAATCTCATGGCAAAATCTCCTAAATCTCCTACATTTTCGTCAAGTGTATTCAAAGATTTGCCAATTGAAGCCCTCAATTACAATAACTTGGGTAATTTCATAAATGAAATAATAATAGATGTTAGAAGTTTCAACCATTACACTAATTCAAGAATCAAAAATTCAATCAATATTTGTTTACCATCCACCTTATTAAAAAGACAATCCTATACCTTACCACAAATATTGAACTCTGTGAAACTAGATGAATCAATCAAATCTGTTATATTGAAAGAAAACTGCTCGATAGTCTTTTATGATGATTCTTGTGATGCTGGTAGTATTAGTTTCCTGTTATTCCATACAGTTTTGAAATTTCTCAATTATAACCCAAAATTTAAGCTTTACTATTTGAATAGAGGATTCAACACAAGTTTAATAGATGACAATTTAATCGACTATCAACTAAGTCCTGTTTCACCAATTAACAATATGTCATTATCGGGATTCCAGTTACCATCATCAACCCCATCAAGTCAAAAGTTTTTGACATCGATGAAAACTGTACCAAAATTGAACATGGAAAGTATCAAAGATTTGAAATACAATTATGACTTTAAATTCATTAAAAAGTTTAATGGAAATAATATGTGCAACAAATTACCGCTATGGTTGAAACAAATTTTTACGAAAAATGATCAAGTATTAACGTCTAATGAAATTTTGAATATTTTGAATGCAAAATTCAATAAAGTTGAGTACAACGAACAGTTAAGATTGAGATTGGCAATAGGAAATGGAAATAACTCTCATGTGCCAATGTCTGCTAATTGTAATTGTACACCTTCCACACCATGTCCTTCATGTGATGATATCGATTATGTAATTCCAAAAGGTATCGAATACGGTTTAAAAAATAGATACAAAAATATTTTCCCATTCGAACACTCAAGAGTTAAATTAAAGAACGAAGAAGATGATTACTTCAATGGTAACTTCATTGAATTTGATAAGGTTTCTAACAACAAATACATTGCGACTCAAAATCCATTACCATCGACATTCTATGATTTTTGGAATTTAATCTGGTTTCATGATACAAATTTATTAATATGTTTGAATCAACCACCCACTTTCGAATTAAGGTATTTTGATAATCAAACATTAAATGATATTCAGTTAGAGTTACAGGAGTTCAAGCAGTTTGAACACTTCAATTTGAGAATCCTCAAGTTGACTAAGGAAGGATCAAAAATTATCTATCACTTGGAGTTCAAAGATTGGCCAGATTTTGGAGTTCCAAATATCGATTCATTGTTAGACTTCATAAACTTCAAAAATATGTTAATTGAAGAAAAACTGTTGAGTGATTTGTCATTGGTACATTGTTCTGCGGGATGTGGTAGAACAGGCAGTTACATCACGATAGATATGATCATTGATTTGTTTAGAAATTCAAATTCTAGGCTCAATTCAAATCCACAGACCTTCAACCCATATGATGAAATAGATTTAGTATATAAATCGGTTCAATTCCAGAGGTCCCAAAGAATATCGATGGTTCAAAATTTTGATCAATTTATATTCTGTTACGATGCTATTTTAAATTACTTACTTAATGATTAATGAACGTTAGATGTCTTGTTTATACATTCACCTCTATATTCGGCAACGTCTGTATCTACCATCCTGGCACCTGGACATACTCTTTATGGTCTTATCGCGACAATCTATAATCCATTGAAACATCTCAAAATGGTAATAAAGAACCAAGATAGAGTCAAATATTTATTGAACCTACTTGGACATGATTATCAAGACATTAAACCACCCAGTATATATTCGAACTTGAATATGATGCTTACTAAAAGCTTGATTTTAGAGACAGACTACAACTCGGAAACTATTGACAAACAAATTGAAGTTGAAAAATCAATCAAAGAGATTTATCAAGACATAATAGAAAGCCATAGACACTTTAACAGCCACTTTGAAATAGAAAATCATTCCCTTTATATAATTGATAACTTGACTAACCCTTTGCCATCAGGTTTCAGAAGTCTAGATGCAAATCACTCATGGATGTTATATTGGCTAATTAATGGTGCTCATTTGTTAAATATTGATTTATCAGACTTACCGGACACACAGGACTTACAACCCTTGGCTGTTGAAAAAATGAAGAGCCTCATAGTTAATGATGGGAAAGGTGGTATAAGCGGGGGTCGGAACCAGTATGGACATCTAGCATCTACTTATTCAGGTATCTTGACATTGGTTTTACTTGAAGAGTATGAATTATTGAATAGCATCAAACAGAATTTGTACAATTGGATGATGAGTCTCAAAAAGCAAGACGGTTCATTCATAATGCATTATAATGGTGAGTCAGATGCAAGATCGACATATTGTGCCTTAGTTATTGCATCGCTTCTAGATATACTTGATGATAAATTTTCATATAAATGTCTTGACTGGATTAGAGCCTGTCAAACATATGAAGGTGGTTTTGCAGGAGTCCCAAACACAGAAGCACATGGCGGTTACACTTTTTGTGCTGTTGCAAGTTATTTCTTATTATTAGGTAGTGAGTCTGATTTTGCAACAGCCTTCAAACAAAATTTGGACTTTGATGGATTATTGAGGTGGCTAGTTTCAAGACAATACCAAATAGAAGGAGGCTTATCGGGAAGAACAAACAAGCTAGTTGATGCATGTTATAGCTTTTGGGTAGGTGCAGTTTATTCGATGATTGAGTCCTTTATTAATGTCCCCATTTTTGATAAAGAAGCATTGAAAATATATCTTATGAACTGCTGCCAAAATCCTAAGGGAGGATTCAAAGACAAACCAACTACTAGAGTAGATTTCTATCATACCAACTATTCATTATTGGGATTATCAAGTTGTGAATATACATACAGAATTAATGGTAAGGGAGAAGGTCTTGACAGATTTGGCTACAATTTCGAACTAAAGGAAATCGATGAAGACACAAATGTGCTACTGGCCAATCCTATTTTTGGATTACCCATGGGAAAGGCTGAGAAATGCAAAGACTTCTTCATTAATAGTAAAAAGTAGTTATCAAAAAAATAGATACGATTTCATGCACTATACCACTCTTATTATAGTTATAAAGAATATCATGCAAAAGGTACAAAATGTATGCAGCTCGCATCAGCTCCAAAGACAAAAAATAAAAAGAATAAACCCATGCCGGGACTCGAACCCGGAATCTTTTGATTAGAAGTCAAATGCGCTAACCATTACGCCACACAGGCTGTTTCTTGTTGTTCAGGAGGTGGTATAATTGAGAAATCATCATAATGATAGTTCTTCCATTGACTACACATATTGAATTTATCGTTCTACATAGCTGGAGACTCACCTGTTTGGTCAAATTTCATTGGCTAGAAGCATAATTTTCTTATCCAAACACTTGTGTGACAGATCTAGAAGTAACGCTTGTAGTAGACTAAGATCCTTTTATATAGTAGCCGCAACTTATGTGTGGCTGACTTAATGCAAGATCTAATTTTTGCAACTAGCATGTTTCTTAGGTGAAACTGAAAGATTTATAATCATACTTACACAATGATCGATACTCTTTGTATTTTTATCTATTATCTTTTAGTTCCTACCTTTTGAAATTTTTAATAGAGCCTTGCGGATATTTATAGTGATAGATAACAGGGGATGTGGTACTTTGTGATAGATCTTATATGTCGCCAATGTTTCATGATCTAGAAACATTACCCAAAACTGAACTTACAATGAATAAATTATTTGCGGTTTGTTTCAGATCTCCCTTTTGCAACCAAATGTGGTAAGTTTTGTCATTTAGGGTCATTTAAACAATAAAATCTTCTGTAGATAGTTATAATAAATTGAAAAATAAATTAGACGAGAATATTAATGAAGTGTGTAATTAAAAAGTTTTTTGTATCAGCCGTTTATTCATCAAGCACCAAATAAAATTATCTTTAAACTAAAATGGTGAGGAATCTGATAAGTTTGTATCAGCAAGTAATTCTTTATCCATTGATGAAATTAGTGACAGTAGACTTAAAGTCACTCCTAATACAAATAAGTGTAATCTCTTTTGGTATAGTAATATCCCTAAGAATACCACCAATATTGACACTCCTTTATATTTATATAGTGTTTAAGAAAACTTGCCTGAATCTGAATAAATAGACCTAGCCTTAATTATAACCACACCAAATCAAGTCTTTATAAAGGACTGTAGTACATGCAATAAAGCTTATGGATAGAGGCAAATGGTTTACCCAATAACTTTTGATGAATTAACTGTAGATGCCTCTCTGTGGAGCACTTATTCGGTAATTCACTGTGAAGAAAAAAGATATTCTTTCAGTGCTGTTGCTTTGGATCAATCAAATATAAGTCAAAACATTATGAAGTATGGGTCTATATGATAAATAGAACTTTACTTATCTCTTAGAAAAGTGAATGATATCGGTTTCCCGATTATAATTACAAATATCATCATAGGTTAACTTTACATTGAGTGGCTTATTAGTCTTTTCAAAAACGCTTTAGATTTTTCCAAGAAGAGGACTTGCCCTCCATACCTATTTCACGAAGTAACTTTTAAGTTGCAAGGAAGACTCAAGAGAAATCCTTTTTTACCATTACATGAGGCAACAGATATTTTTGGGAATATAGAGCTTCTATTCTAAAATGTTTATGTTAACAGCATTAACATCTAAAAAATGGTATTTCAGTAGCCTTTGAAGACTATAATTTATCCATCTAGTTGAGTCAAAACTCTCTTTCTTGAGTCGCTCGGGGGAAGCTTCGTTTATAGTTGACAAATTAACATCGATACTTACGCTCCAAAAGTTCTCAGTTTGGCTCTTGTTGGGCTATTCAATAAATATACGGCTTCACCCTAGAATATAGGCTATTATACATTATTCTAAACCTTTTTGGCAGCTCATCTGACTCAGGCCAACAAATATTTCCAACAGATTGACCTTTAATTGCCCAATTCAGTCAATACGTGTAAAACCTCAAGGGATAGTAATGTAGTAGATAATTACGGGGCTAATTATGTATCTCCTATTGCCTTATACATGATTTTATTGATCGAAATCAATTTTGGTAGTCATCTTTATTGCGTGTGATGTTCAAATTGAGTCATTTGACTCAATTTGAGAATATTTTTTATTCCTTCTTAATGTACAGGGAAAGATCAAATATACCAATTTGAAAAATTATATAAAGAGGTGAATTATCTGCTAAAGATTAAATATTTACAATTATACTTTTGAAGATGTCAGAAGATCATAACTTGAGTATTACAGAGGAAGGAAAATCCATTGAGCAAGAGTTTACTCAAACTAAGGACTTGGAACTGTATGATAATGACAAACAGTTGAAAAGCATCTACAGAAAATTGGATTATAGAATCCTTCCAGGTTTATGGTGCTTATATTTCATGACATCTTTAGTCGGTAACTCATTTGGTTTGACTTTAACTATGAATGGTGACCAAGGCCATTCATTGGTTCAAACCTTGAACTTGTCTGATAAAGATATCAGTACTGCTTCTGCTTTAGATTATGTGGGTTTTATTATTTTCGATGTCCCAATGAATTTAATTATGACAAGAGTTAGACCACATTCTTGGTTATCAAGAATTGTGTTTAGTGTTGGTTTAGTTACATTCTGCTATATGTTCTTGAAAGAGAGAGCTGGTTTAATTGCAATCAGATTCATTACTGGGCTTGCAGGAAGTGGTTTCTGGCCAGGTATGACCCTTTACTTAACCTATTTCTATCCAGCTGAAAAAATCACTAAAAGAATCGGTTTCTATTTTACTGCTGCTCAAATTGCTTGTGCCGTAGCAGGTTTAATTAATGCTGGTTTCCAAAAAATGGATGGTGCTAGAGGTTTACATGGCTGGCAATGGTTATATATTATCTGTGGTTCTGCAACCATGTTCACTGCTATTGTTAGTTTATGGTGGTTACCAGATAAGCCATTCCATAAACCTCAGTCATCAAATAAAGCTATTCAATTATTCGATAAAATTTTCCCAGCAACATCTCCTTTAAATGAAGAAGAACAAGAAGCTCATAAGAAAGATATTGAAGAAAGATACAAAAATACTAAATGGGGTTGGAGAGAACTTTTTGCTGTTTTCAAAGATTTCAGAATCTGGCCTTTAATCATGATGTATTTTGGAGTTGTTGGTACAGGTTATGGTTTAGCTGTTTTTGCAACAACTATTATCAAAGCCAATAATCCTTCCTTATCTTCAATTGATGTTTCATTATTATATGCTCCTATTTGGTTGTTTGATCTTGGTGGTATTTTAACTTTAACTCCAATTTCTGATAGATTCAAACAATACAGATATTTAGTTTTTTCTGGTGCTACATTGATCATTATCATTGGTATGATTGTTACAACCTATGCAAAAGGACCATGGAACAGATATGCCGGTTTATTAATTGCAGGTTATGGTTTAGGTCCTACTGTTCCAACTTGTATGTCAATGGCTGCAGAAATCTTTGGCCCTAAATATGGTGATGTTGGAATTGCTGCTGCTGCTGCATTAGTCAGTGGTTTAGGTAACTTAGGGCTGGTAACTGCCACTTATGCATTATACAGTGGTTGGCCAGCAGATGCTGCAAGATTATACGAATATTCAAACATGATGTTAGTCCTCATGTTGGGAGTCAGTATCGTCTCAGCTTTCGTATGTCAATTTACAAGACATTTAGTTAAAGACACATAATGTAAATACGTTTATTTAATACAACAGATATCTACCAGCAGTATTCACAGTTTCTAATCGTATCGTTACAACACCTTTTCAATTGATCTAGCTATCGAGGCACGAGCTTCAACAACCATACGAGTTTTATTTTTTCTCCTTTAGGGAAAAGCATGTAACACTTAAGTTTCACTAGCCATAATTCTTTAGTTGTCACTCTAGAGAGATAACAGAGTCGGTAAAGGGAGGAGCCGCTGTTATCGTACAATAATCATCTCCCCTACTTGTTGAGCAAAATCGCACTATTAGAAATTAAAGCAAATAGTAATGTCTAGTTGGTTGTCAAATATATTTCAAAGGTCATATCAACCCTTAAGTTCCAATTCTAATGGTATACCAGGATCTTACCCTGAAGATACTGAACCAAGTTCTCGTAATTCATTCAATTCACGAACCGTCAATCGTTACTTTAACAAAAGTATAGAGATGTTACAATTAATAATATTCAAACCTATTATTTTCATTTTATACATATTGATACGAATGATAGCCAAATTCATCAATGTCATCTATTTTAGGGAACATTTTAAAAAGCATTTACAGTCGAATATTTCTAACAATGATCCAATAAATAAAGCTAACAAGTTTGTAAGAGATTTAGAAGATAATTTAAACCCAAATGATTCTTTACCATCATTCTATCTTGGAAGCTATACTCAAGCATTATATATGGCCACACACAAGGCAAAATTCTTATTTGTGTACCTAACTAACCCTGAAAATGAAAATAATTCAAGCATTTTCCAAAAACTTATAACCAATGATAAATTTATTTCAATTTTCAAAGATCCAAATTTCATAATCTGGGGAGGTGATTTGACTAATCCTGAAAGTTATCAATTAGCAAATAGCTTGAACGTTACCAAATTCCCATTCTTGGGATTATTATCCTTGACAAGAACCACAACCATGTCTCCAGAGGGGCCTGTTAAGACAAGTCCAAAGATTTCGTTGTTGGTAAAGGTCCAAGGGGGCATTAGTCCCGACACTAATATTGATAACTTAATTGAAAATAAATTCATGAAGAAAATTACTAAGTACGAGCCAGAATTGAAGTTAATTAGAAACGAATTATGGGATAAGTTCTTGAATCAAGTTATAACGAAACAGCAAGATTTGAATTATCAAAAGTCGCTAGCTCAAGATAAGCTAAAGAAACAACAAAAACAGAGGGAAGCCTCAAAGAAACAATATTTGATCTGGAAATTAAACTACTTTAAGAATTTGAAGGTTGAAGAAATAGATGATAAAGCTAAAATTGCCATCAAGCTACCACAAGGTGAAAGAATTACACAATTTTTTCCAGCAGATAGTGATATTGTTGATATCTTTACTTATATTGAATTATACAGAAATAATTATTTTGATAAAACGTTTGAGACGATTAATGATGATTTTAATTCTGAGGACTTCATTCCTGATTTCAAATTTAGAGTTACATCTCCATTACCTCCAAAAGTTTTATTGAACGATAAATTAAATGACAAGGTAATGATCAAAGATTTGAAATTTATATATCCAAATGGTTTATTGATTGTAGAGGATATAGAATAAATATATGAAGAACGAGTTCTAATTAGTCATTATATTCATTAGTTAATACTCTATTTACTGACTTTGTTTTTTTTGCTCTTCTTCTTGTCTTTCTTCTTCAAACCACTGAAACCAGATTTTATTGTTTGAGCATACTCTGTCCAAAATTGATCCAACTGGTCCTTTTCTACAACTGTAGATAACTTGGTCTTTTGTTTCAGTTTTCCATTCATTGATACCCTGATTAAGATAGCATACTCCTGTTTATTCTCAGGGAATAAATCTTGTGAAGTGACGTTCGATGGTAAATCATTTAAAATTGATTGGGGACCCAGCTCTTCATCCAAGTTCAAGGCTGGTGATAATCTTTTTTGGGTCAAATATACAGATGAATTCCCACTGTTATCAGTCAAAATATCCCCGAGTTGTATCAAGAACTCACTATTGTTCAATCTTCCCATTCTGTACCTGGTGTGATAATTTTTCCAGTATTAAATTTTCGATTTAATTTTTTCAAGATGGTGAAGTCGCGAATTTTCGTAGAGCCTTATCTTGGATCTGATAATCTGACTGATAACTAAAATTGAGACTAATTTGTTTGATTGATTCACGAAGAGAATGATAGAGAATCACAACAATCTTCACAAACGGTTGTTATCGCTCATTATTTCAATTTTTGTTGGTTTGGCCTCTGGTACTCCTTATCTTTATGGTATTTATAGTGTTCAATTAGTTCAAAGAGTTGGTTTGACAGCTTCAGCTGGTGCCTCAATTTCCTTAGCTACTAATATTGGTCTGAGTTCGGGTGGTCTACTTGCTGGTATTTTAATTGATCGTAATGGACCTCAATTTTCATCTTTCATGGGTTCAATATGCATTTTCATGGGTTATTTCGGACTTTATTTGATTTATTTACATAAAATTGGTAACCTTCCTTTAATCTGTATTGCAGCTGCTATCATGGGAATTGGTTCGGTTAACACCTATTATTCTGCATTGAAAGCTTCACAGGCTAATTTCCCGAATCATAAAGGAACGGCGGCTGCTTTCCCCGTCAGTTGCTACGGATTATCAGCAACATTATTTTCTGCAATTTCTTCCAGGCTATTTCAACAAGACACAGGTGGGTTGTTAAGATTTTTAGCATTTTCATGTGGTATAACCACCTTCTTAGGATCCTTTTATATGAGAATATTCTTGCTTAATCATGATGATGAAGAGGACGAAGAGGATGCTATTGCTGGTAGCGAGATTAGATCTAGTGAAGGAAATGCCGAAACTTCAAGTTTATTGGAAAATACATCCAATTATCTATCTTCAATTGAAGAAAGTGAGTCTGCCATAAAAGGAAGTGAAAGTGATAATGATTCTGATACTCAATCTTTCAATGGCTCTTTGGCTTTTTGGGGAGTGGGTAAAAGAACCCCAAGGGGTTCTGAATCCTCATCTATGGTTTCTGAATATATTCCTGTTACCCCAAAGGAGGAAACTAATAAGCAACAACCCATTAGACCGGTTCTTAATTCCAGATCTAACAGTTCAAGCAATGTCAATAGAAAATCATCATTCAGCTCCATGAAGCATAATACCTCATTTACCAATATTTCTTCTTCTACAGAGATGTCAAAGAACATGAACTCAAGTTTAAATAATCAGTTACAAGGTGGTCAAACTCATTACATAAAAGTTAAAGTTAAAAGGAAACCCAAGTCTCCCTGGATAGTCATTGGAGATTTATTATCTAACAAGGAATTCTTAACTCATTACTTATTAGTTGCATTACTTTCAGGTTCCTCACAAACCTATATTTATTCAGTCGGTTTTATAGTAACCGCACAAGCTAATTACAAAGGGCGTCTTTTGATTGACCCTTCACCAACCCAAATTCAAGCAATTCAAGTCTCAGTCATCTCAATTTGTTCTTTCCTTGGTAGATTGAGTTCTGGGATATTCTCAGACTTTATCTATAAAACTTTAAAGTTGCAAAGATTGTGGATAATGGTAGCTACCATCACTATCTTAGCTGTGGGACATGGCATCACCCTGTTCAACTCTGGTAACATTGCGTTGGTCACAGTTGCATCTGCTTTGGTGGGTTCAAGTTATGGTTTGACCTTTGGGGTCTACCCGGCAATCATGGCGGATACATTTGGAACTAAGATATTTTCCACAACTTGGGGTTTAATAGGAACAGGTCCTTTGATTGTCTTATACATCCTCGAAAAGTACTTTGGGATACTTTATGATAACAACAGTGACCCCGAGACGGGCTTATGTTATAAAGGAAGTAGATGTTATGGGCCAGCTTTCCAAGCGTGCTTTGCGTTGTGTTTTATTATGCTTATTGTTAATTTTTCATTAATCTATTTACATCATAGAAAACAAAGATAAAGGACTATTAATATATACAAATAAGCAGGTAATCAGTCCACAAATTCATCCAACTCTTTCTAGTTAGTCTACCGTATTGACATTTTCCAAATTGACATTCTTGATTAAATTAATTTCATGGCTTATTTTAGCCAACAAGTCATTGAAATAATCCAAGCTTAAATTAGCATTATTGATCTCTTTTTCAAACTTCTCCTTTTCGGAATTTCTTTTGTCAATACTGGTTTGGAAATTATTCATAACTTGTCTGGATGGATAACTTAAAACCTTCCTACACTCTTTGGCAACTCTATCTGAGTTGGTGTGAACATAATCCAAATCTCTGATCCTGTCTTTTAATTTACGGGCCTGTTTCCTTGGGTATGCATTGGGTATATCACCGATCAAGTAATAGACTGAGATACCTGAGATGGTCAATAAAATTGGAAGTGTGATTTTCCTCAAAACCGTTGGTGTCAAGTAATTTGAAATTGAGTATAGTCTTCTTACTATTACACCTGCACTCAAGATCTTAGTTGAGGAATATAAAGTATGCAAGGTTAATTGGGTTGGAAGCTGTTCCCTCAAAGTAATAGCAGTCAAAGGTAGCTTGGTTATAATTGATACAGGGTTGTAATTACTCAAATGATCAAGCGACAGAGAAACAGCGGTTCTTGGAATTCCCATCCAACTTAAAAATGATTCAATTGAAGGATCAAAAAAATCGGATATCTCGATACTTGTAGTTAAATTTCTCTTAACTGAGTCCTTCTTCCTACTGAACATCAACTCTGAGTTGAAAACTTTATCTTGTAAGAATTCATCTCCTAAGGTCTTTTTACCTAATTTTGAGATTTCTCCCACATTTTCAGAGGTCAAGTTTTTTGCATTTCCTTCAGATAAAGTAACTGAAGACATGATACTCTCAATCATTTTCCTCTGTGTTTCTTGTGCATATTCATACACATACTGAAGGCCCAAATAAGGGACTATTTGATTATCACCCATATTATTGATACTATCGTTCATTTGAAATTTAGTAAATTCGTAAGCTTTGGTACAAGTATCATCAATTGACTTCAAGATGAAATCATTGATTTTAATGCTTTTGTTTAACATTTCGTCATACTTTGGTGCAATTTGGCCGTTCAACTCTTCGACTAATTTCTGTTTTTCCTTCTCATATAAAGATTTATTTACTCCTGCCAATGATTCAAGATCACCGAGAATATTTAGCAAATATGTTTTTGCAGGTAATAATTTTGAAATAGCTCTTTTTTCTAATACAAATTTTCTCAAAGATGCTTCTAAGTTGTCAAAATCTGGATCTGGTCTGTTGTTTGGGTCATTTGGGTCATTAGGGTCACCAGAATCGCCTGCACCTCCCTCAGGGAAAGCATTAGTAGAACTAATAAAATGAACAAAATTCTTCGAGTCTTTATAAGAATCTGGACTCAAATCTTTAACTTGTTCTAAAATCTTTGTCTTACATCTTTCTTTGTCTTTGATATTATCGAATTTGTTGGATACAATAAATAGGTATTGTTTTTCAGATGCAGCGGTGGAAATGAACTCTTTACCAGATAAGGTGAAATAATTTTCGGAATTAACAACGAAGATGATTAAATCAATCTCTTCTTGCCTTGAAAAAACTTGAGTGGTTTGATACAGATCAATATTTAATCCAGGTGCGTCAATTAATCTGATATCGATCACCCCGTTACACAACAAACTTTGTTCTTTAGGTCTTACATCGTTGATATAAATTTTAAGTAATCCAAACTCATCAGATTTGAAAACTAAGTCTTCTAATGAAGACAATTTGAAAATTTTGTATGTTGATTCGTCTTTAATATCATAAACCGAATTTATTGGGATTGCATGTACTTCTTCAACTGAATTATTTTCCTTGGATGCATCCATGATCTCACAGAATACAGATGTACAAGGTTGTTGGTCTTCTGGTAGTATTTTTCTTCTCAATAAAGCATTACAAAATGTTGATTTCCCGGCATTTAAGTCACCAGTAACGAAGACTTTCGATGAGGTATCGTCGATTCTATCTTTGAGATTTAACAAGAACTTTACTTGCTGATTCAATTTATTCTCTAACAATATTGAAATTGAAGACTTATCCAAAGCGTTAATTCCATTAATCAAATCGGTATTGTGCATTGACAAATTGAGTTTAAGGACCTTGAAATCAACAGAAGTGTCATATTCGTGTTCCAAATCTTTTTTTTGCTTTAACTTTTCAATACTTTTCAAAGACTGATTTGTTTTAAGTAATTGGACGCCATCTATAGACTCTAAATTAGTTGGATAAAAAATAGGTCTGGCTTTGTTTTCGTTTGTTAATTCGTATAAAATGTCTATTGCTCTGTTGATATGATTGTCTAAAGCCAATTTATTTTCACTGTAATGTATTTGTCTCATAGAAGCATTTAAACCATACTTTCTCATGGAGGGAGACTTGTTAAACCCGTCGTATCCATCATATAAAGTATCTGAATCAAATCTACCCTCGTCTAAATTATATTGAACTTGAGCAGCATTAGCACCATTTAGACCAGATTTCTCTTTGGACTCACCTGATCCATTAAGATTCACTTTGGTGGAGTTATCTGACAGATCGCTGTTTCCTACAACCGTGGAATAGTCATCTAAATCAACGAATTTATCATCATTCATTTTGTAATCATCAAATTTTTTTTTTGTTGTGCGTCTCAAATGTAATATGATCTGATCAGGTAAATAAGATTATCATCAAAAAATAAAGTAAAAATTGGAGAGATTGGTATAGAAATTTTATAGTGACTAGAGTCAAAAGCATTAAAATACATTCATATAGCTAAACTGTGCTTACCTCTTTAACGATCTTCAGCCCATTCATTTTCTCTTCTAATCGCAGCCTCTTCTTCAGGAGTAAAATCATTAACGATATTGAAGATCTTTCTTAATTCTTCAGGTGACTTATTTCTGATCATTTCAGCGACGGTCTTACATCCGGAATCTAATAATGGTCTAATATTCAAGTAATTTGCAGCGCTAATAATTTCGTATAACATTTCTTGATCAACTTTCAAGAAATTTCTATCCCATTCATCAACTGGAGCAGATTTTTTAGCATCTTCATCTTCATCTTCTGGGAAAATGGTGTTCTTATGATGTTCACACCATTCTAAAACTTTCTCTAAGACAGTTGCTCTAATATTTGGAATTGGGATTTCAAAATCTTCTTCTAATCCATCTGGATGTAAATCGCTTACCATGTTTTTGATCAAGATTGACTTTTCAGCAACCTTTGGATCAGTTGCAAATTTTTCATTATCTTGGGAAATCAATAAAATCTTTGGTGACATTTCTTACTGTTGTTTTGGTCTACTTCTTCTGTTGAATTGAAACTCCTGGAAGATTGGTGATACTGTTTAGAGAAAAGTTCGCATTTATAATCTTGAACATAAAACTTTCCACAGTAAGATTCTTGAAGACTCTGTGACCGAAGAGTACTTCCCTTGGCTTTAAAACAAAGAAAAAAGATTTGTGTATTCGAGTTAATACCATTTATACTTCCGATTAGCCTGTCATAAAGGAATTTTAAAGCTAAAAGCTGAATTTTTCAAGTAGAAAAATGAAAAGTGTAAAATATTCAAGTGTTGAACACAAAGTGACACCACTAGAAAGCAATGAAGAATTAACAAAACAGTACAAGAAATTCACATCAGCCCCAAAATATGATATGAATAGTGAAGAGATATATTGTGTCTGTAGGAAACCTGACACGGGATTATTAATGATTGGTTGTGATGGATGTGATGAGTGGTTCCATTTCAAATGTATGAAGATTAACGAGTTATACAAGAATTTGGTTGCCAAATTTTATTGTAAATTTTGTACTTGGAAAGGTAAAGGGTATACTCATTGGAAAAGAAAATGTAGGGTCGATGACTGTTGGAATCCAGTTGAGACTAATTCAAAATATTGTTCAAAAGACTGTGGTTTAAAATTCTTCCAAGAAATTGCAAATCAAAGTTACAAACAAGACATTAAAGTTATAATATCACAAAATTATTCAAACTTTGAAGATTTCAAAATACTAGGATCAGAATTCCCAGAATTGCCCGAAGTTAAAGATATCGAAAACAATATGGATAAGTTTCCTCAAGAGTTGAAGTTAGACTTACAAAAATTGAACAATAAGTTGAAGGAAACAAACCAAAAAATCCAACTATATTCTGAAAAAATAGGGTTATTGAATGATTACAAAACCAAAATGAAATTATTGAATGAATCTGTTACAAAGAAAAAGAATTCAAAAAAGAAGCTTGAGTTCTGTTTATATAACAAAAAATTACGTGATATAAATCCTGAAATTGTAGACAGTGCTGACATTGAAAGAATTTCCAACTTCATCATTGAAGTAGAAGACGACGAAGATAATGATCACGACTATTTTGAAGATTTTTGCATCCACGAGAAAAGAAAGTGTCCAAGGCACAATGGATGGGTAAATCTTATTAATGATGAATTCCTCATAACAATCAATAAGTTTGACTTTAAATTGAAAAAACTCCAAGAAGAGGAAAGATTGATCTTGAGAGACTACTCCAAATCAGTTTATGAACTGTAAACAAATTTCGCGGAAGGTTCAAGTTACAAATGGTAGATGATTTTGACAGACTCAAGGCAGAAAATGAAGCACGAAGGAGACATATGATCCAAAACAATCTTCTTGTTGTAAAACGAGTCAACGATGTTAATGAAATCAAACTGAAGCGTCAACCTTTGAGTGATCAAACCAACCTTGTAAAAAGAACTAAAGTTGACAAAAGTAAACAACCCAATAGTAAAGCGGTTTTCCTAGACAGAGTTCTATCAAAGAAGAGAGAAAGTAATATACCACCAGTTTCAGCAAATGCTGGGGATGGTAATTCGACCTACATACTGGTTGTAAAAGCAGCTTTGCGATCCAGCAAAGGTCAGAGTGGTATTAGAAGTAGTACATACGGAATCCAAAATACTTTCAAACTGATAAAAGATGAATTCAAAGGTTTTCACAATTGCAAGTTCAGGATAAATGAAATGAATCATCTCCAAATGTACCTGACTTTGTTTAAGTTTTTAGATTGGTTTATCATAAATAGATTCAACTTTGTGATTCATGATGTAAATAACAGAGCAAAAACCAGGATCATGAATGGTGAAAAATTCATAAACCCTATGAAATCAATACATACAGTTAATGATATCAATGAAAATATGAAACAAAATCCTTATAAAAGGCTAGAAATAAGATCTAAGCAAGAGATATTTCCAACACATTTAGTTATCAAATGTAAAAAAATTGGTAAATTTTTATATTCTGCTAAAGTTAAACTGCTTATAGAAAACGAGATTACATTTGCATTATTATTAGCTCCTGATTTAAGATTCAAAGTCGAAGTTAACTCATTAGTACTCCTTAATGATAACCATACATATTTGCATAAGATTGGTAATAATCTTGTCAAAGTATATAATTGCTGGCATATTTATACTGATAAACCACCTGATAATAGAGTGATAGAGTTAAATTTATCATGAGTGTATACTAGAAATATAATACAATAATTTAAGATTACATAGATCTTAATCCTAATCCTTTTTTTCATCAACATCCATTTCGTCGTTTTCTTCCTCTTCTTCTTCTTCGATGATGTTCTTGGGTTTCCAAATCTCTAACAAATTGTCATCACCACAACTGATTGTCAAACTATTAATTTTTGGATGAATATCAATCTCATTGATTCTATTGGTGTGACCACCACTGATAAATGTAAGACATGGATCGACTGATTTCACGTTATTTCTTTTTCTTGAATTTTCATGGACTTCATTTGGATAAACGAATTCCTCATCTAAATGATTAAGATCCCATATTATAACTCTTTTATCCAAAGACCAACTGTATAATTTATTTGGATTGTTATATTGATCCCACTTTAATCCAATTATACTATCATTGTGTCCAAATAATTCTCTAAAAGGTTTGGTTGGATTTCTTAAATCATACAATGAGATATTGTTATTTCTACCACCCGTGGCAACCAATGATGGGATATCATGATGGAATTTGATTGAGTTTTGAATATGCTTATTGCTAATATCAATCGCTACACTTTCATTTGCATTAGAAACTCTCAAATCATGGATCTTAGTTGTATAATCATCAGATACTGAACCGAAAATTTTTGGTTTAGAAAAGTTCAATGATAAATCGTTAATAACAGCATTGTGATTCTTAAAACTTTGAATAGGAGTTGATGGTTTCAGAACATCCCATAAAGCGATTTGTGAATCATTGGAACCTGACAAGAACTCTTGGTCATTCAACCATTCTAAAGCATAACCTTCTAACTTATGGTATTTGAAGTCTCTTGAATCCTTAGATCCATTTTTCAAATTATACAAATGAACGATACCTTCATTATCGAAAGTGATAACATTCTCATTATTTGGAGAAATTTCCAATTTATTGACTTCACCATTATGTTTCCAGGTATTTAATACTTTGAAGCTTTGTTGGTAATTATCTGGGGATGGAATTGGTACTTTACCTTTATTACTAGTTATCTCATTGAAAGTTGGAGCTAAGGTACTTGGTAAATCTAATGAACCTAATTTCAAATAATCTTGAGAATGTTGGGATGAGTTAGTTCCATATAAGAATTTGACACTTATAGAATTCTTATCTTCGCTGAAACTAAAGTCTGGAAGCCATTTTACTGTTAACGATGGGAATTCCAATGCATGAGTGTGAATAGTATCATATAATAAAGGAACTGTCTTCTTCCAGATTTTATACTCTTCATTAATCACCTTTTCCTTTGATTGGTGTTCTTGAACTATTTCACGTTCTGCTATTGCAATCTGGTTTGTATCGTTTATTGTCATCCTCTACAATCTTCCAATCTTACTCTTCCTGTGTTGTCTGATGAACTTTAGTGCTGAATTGGAAACTCGAGAATTTTTTGCGAGAATACACGAAACTGGTCATGTGACTGACTCCAATAACAATTATGATTAGGATAGGTAAGTAGAGATATAGTAACATTTTGGAGGGGACATTGATCGTATATTAGATAACACCTTCGGCTAAGTTGATCTCCTCTTCACTTTCATCAAAGTACAGACTGAATGTATAGACTGTACCATAAATCAATCCACCACCGACAATGGTTAAAACCATTGCGGTCTTGGTTAAGATTAAAGAATTGTGTAATATTATAGGTAAGTAAAGGCCAGTTACCACTAAAAATGCTGAAACGAATTGACCCAGTTCCTTGATGAAGTTCCCTTGTGAACTGACCGCTGGGTCAAAATTGAAATCGTAATCGCTCGAATCTGATAATGCTTTGGTAATTGCAACAGGCAAATGGGCAATTGCACATATTATACCATTTATTATAGGATACCAATTACCGTATATTCCAGCCAAAACAACCAAAAGAAATCCCATCGATAAAACAATGGATAATCCGATAATTTTATTCAAAGGATTAGACTTAAATCTTTCAGTTGAATTCATCTTGCCTCTAGATTTTGCAAGCTATTCTATATTTATTTATTGGCTCTATAAGGTATGAATATGTTGTGTAAATAATTATTCCCTCGATAGTTTTCACTAGCTTGAAGGTTCAATTGTGTATATGCTTTGAAATAGTCTTTTTAACTGTGCCAATCTATCCAACACTGGTGATCCTTAACTGTGCGAACTTTAAGATTTCAAGGTATATAATGGCAGAGTTTTCAGAATTATTAAAGCCTACAATAATCCAACCTGTAAGAACAAAAGAACAACTTTCGTTGCCTCCTGGTTTCAACAGTAATACAAGCAACAAAAAGTCTCCGGTTTCAATAAATAAGAATGAGGCCCAATTGGAAGAGTTGAAAGTGAAAAAAATCTGGGAAATTGCAATAGGGCCTGCAAAGTCAATCCCAATGAATTTATTTATGAGTTATATGACGGGTAATTCATTGCAAGTGATTCCCATAATGATGACATTAATGTTATTCTTTAATCCATTGAAAGCAATATTCAATGATACAAATAAAATCTTCAAAAATTTACGAACCGATAAAAATGCAGATGTTATACTTCAAGCTAAAATAGTCTTCGTTCTTTGCCAAGTTGGATGTATGTGCATTGGTATATGGAAATTAAATAGTATGGGTTTAGTACCAAAGAGTGAGGCGGACTGGTTGTCTTTCAAAACACCAATACAACCATCAGAAAGAATTATAATTATATAATTAATACATAATATACATGCTTATTTTTCACTTTTACTGTCTACTTTTTCCTGCTCTTTATCACTTTTATCTTCATTCACCTTATCATATATCTGTTGAATATTGTACTTGTTCAATTTATCATAATCTTCGACTACACTCATACCAATATTAGTCTTGAAACATTCCACAACGATTAATTTATCAGGATTTTTTAAATCTACTGAATGACCATGTTCCTTACCAGCACATTCAGCGACGGACCTAATTATAACGTCTCTTTCTAAAACATTGAAGTGTCTTCTTGAAACTTGAATCGCAAATTTAATTGGTTTTTGTTCCGCTTGATGGAAATGAGGTTCCAATACTTTTTTCCCTAATTTTTTCAACTCTTCAACTGATGCTGAAGCTGAGTTGGTTACTGGTGTTAATTTTTGAGTGAATCTGGTGGATTTATTTTTGGTATCGAAAACTTCTTGACAAATTTTTTTAACAAATTCTTCAGGTCTAATAGGACTTTTAGTCTTTATAAAGACTAAACATTCACAATTGATTTCAACAGGCTTCAAGATGGTAGTTTTCGATTTCTTGGCTTCTTTAAGACCTTCTACCTCTCTCTTTATTTGTTCTTCTACTGATAATTCTTCTTCTGAGACTGCTTCTTTTTCATCATCAAGTTTTTCCAATTCTTCTTTATAATATTTTTCAGCTTTTTCTTCAAGAAGAAGCATTAATTCTTTTACACAACCTTGTTCTTTACCTCTGGTGCATGTAGCATATATCCCTGAAGTATTAGGATCTAAGAATCCATTCACTTTGAACTTCTTGTTACCCTTGGATTTATCTTTTCCATCACCTCTTCTCTTTCCCATCTCTGCTTGAGTTTTTTGCGATCTTCTCAAAGCAGGAACCAAAACTAATGAACTTTCTGTTAGATGTCTGGGGAATTATAATTCAAAAGGGGTCATTGGATATTCCTGATGTGGTGAGCCTACTAAGGGTCAATAAGCAATTAAATCAGCAGCTCAATCATAACTCGATATGGTATAGGCTAATGTATGAAAATTACTTGAAGATATTAATTCAGTATGACATAGAATCTTATAGACAATTGATAACCAGAAGAAACGATATAACTGGTGAAACAAATTTTTATAGACTAACATTGGATCTATATAAGAAAGATTTACAATTCAGGAGCTTCTTAAAGCATAGCAAGAAAGATATAAGGGAATGTATTGACGCATTTATAGAGGATATCGACTATTTACCAATAATTTACAATCAATACTATAAGTTAAGGAATCTTCCGATAAACGAAAGTGAAGATTTACCTTTGGCTAAGAAATCTTTCAGCATTAACCTCTTGGTGGGACAGTCTTATAAACTTGCGTTCAATTATTTTAATCAATTAGTACATACTGAAACATCAATGAAACCTAGTGGTGTAGAAGAATTTTGGTTCAAGATGAGTTTTCTAGATAAGAATTGTCATAATATGATCTTTGCAAGACAGAAAGTTTTGAAATCAATATATGAATGCTTACATCAAGAAATAAGTATAAAGCTTTTTTTCAATAGAAAAGGGCCCCTTCTGTTGATACCAAATTCCAAAGGGAAAGATATATTGGTTTTCAGAAGTAAGAATGTTTTATTACAGCTTATCGTTCAAATTTTTAGCCTTTCATTATCAAAGTTAGAATTTTGTAACCCACTTATTTCGAAAAAAGACCCCGTAGTATATGAAAAATATTGCAATGATTACTATTTGGAGGATTTTAGTTTATTACGTTTGTATTCAGGTTATGTGAAGGGGCACCCTTTCTTAATTATGGCAATTTTACTAAAAGTTATTGATGAATTTCTATTTGATAAATATACTATCAAAGCAGAAGACTCGGGTGAAATCCTAACAATTCCACTTTACATGACTACAACATACTTAAGAGTTGACGAATATTTGTTTTCCTTTGATAGAAAATTTTCAAGTTTGTCCTTTACATTTGATGTATTCACAATTGATGAAGTTGTCAGGACCTTGAGAGGTAGAGGTTATTTTGACATTTCAAAATTCATTGGACCTATAGATTTCAATTACCTCATAGAGTGTTATATTCGCCTTGATTCTTTCCTCGATGCAAGGCCGTTGAATACAATTTTAAGACCCGATTATTATTACAATCACGATTTAGTTGACATCAATTTCTTAAAGGAGGTAGACTTCAATATGATTACCTCCCAAGACTATGCATTGATAAAATTGATTTGTAGGTATATCAAAGAGAAAAATACAGACGACTTACAGGACTCGATGTTCTGTAAGGACTTGGAATATTCATTGAATATTGATACCAATTTTATACATTTCAATACAATCTACAATTTACTTGGGTGCATTCCTGGTAAGCAGGAGAAACTTGGAAAATATTTTTTGAAAGATATTTCCAATGGCTCGATGTTTACTACTAATTTTGACTTGAATGATATCGATTCAAAAATTTCATTCAATAAGATTCTTCAAAGATACCCCTTTGAAAAAATTGAAAGAAGTGATAACTTTGAAACTGGGCACATAATAAAGCACAATAAGTTTGATACATTTGGCATTGTCCTAGGTGAAGTATCAAGCAGTAATAGTGATACAGCATATTATAGAGTCTTAACCACGAAAAAATCAATCGAATGTTATAACAGCAATTCAATGCTTTTAATAGATGTAAATACCCCAAGAATTATACCAATTATTAACTTTGTTGTCAAAGCTTGTGGTGAAGATATTCTAGGAACATTGTTCTTTAAATCTTTTACCATGAAGTCTTCAGTACCAAAGTTCTTATCATAATGAATATACGATTCCACACGACCGCTGCTCTTCTCTCATAAATCGATCTTCCGAATTTGAAAGCAATTTGTTAAGAAGGTACAAATTTAAAAACAGTTGAATACTTACCTTTAGCCATACTGAATTGTCATTATCATGATTTCAAGGGCATTAGGATACAAAACTAGATTTGGCCCATTCCGTAATATACTGAAAAGGTTTCTGCATAATGTTATTGGTATCGATTTAGGTACTACTAATTCAGCAGTTGCAATTGTTCAAGCTAATGAGGCAAAGATCTTAGAAAATGAAGAAGGTGGTCGAACAACACCATCTATAGTGGCTTTCAATAGAGATGAGAAACCATTGGTCGGTTTACAAGCCAAGAGGCAAGCAGCAATTAATCCACAAAACACTTTTTTTGCTACTAAAAGATTAATAGGTAGAAAGTTTACTGACCAAGAAGTTCAAAAAGATATAAATCATACACCATATAAAATCGTTCCAAATGAAAATGGGGATGCATGGGTTTCAACCACAAATGGTAATTCTATGTCACCATCAAGTATAAGTGGACATATTTTATCAAAAATGAAGGAAATCGCTGATTCTCATTTGCCAGATAGTGTGAGCCATGCAGTTGTCACAGTTCCAGCTTACTTCAATGATTCCCAAAGGCAAGCTACAAAGGCAGCTGGAAAAATAGCTGGCTTGGATGTTTTAAGAGTCATCAATGAGCCCACTGCTGCTGCTTTGGCCTATGGTATAGATAAGAAACAAAAAGATGGAATAGTAGCTGTCTTCGATTTAGGTGGAGGAACATTTGATATCTCGATTTTAGATATTGAAGATGGTGTTTTCGAAGTAAGAGCTACCAATGGTAATACCCATTTAGGAGGTGAAGATTTTGATATTTTATTATTGAACTATATAATTGACTCATTCAAAGCACAATATGGAATTGATGTTCTGGAAGATCGTCTAGCAGTTCAAAGAATCAGAGAAGCAGCAGAGAAATGTAAAATCGAATTATCTCATGTCAAGGAAACCGAAATCAATATTCCATTTATAACTAAAGACAAACACATCAATTTGAAACTAACTGAAGATGAATTAGATGAAATGTCCTTACATCTTATCAATAAGACCATAGATCCTGTCAAAAGATGTATCAGAGATGCCGGTTTGAAGATTAAAGATGTTGATGAGGTCATCTTAGTTGGAGGAATGACAAGAATGCCAAAGATTAGAAAGACTGTTGAGTCTTTATTCAATAAAGCACCTAATACCCAAGTCAATCCCGATGAGGCAGTAGCTTTAGGTGCAGCAATTCAAGGGGCTGTTTTATCAGGTCAGATCAAGAATGTTGTTTTATTAGATGTTACTCCCTTGTCATTAGGTATCGAAACATATGGAGGTATTTTTAGTCCTTTGATCCCAAGAAATACTGCAATTCCAGTTAAGAAAGAGCAAATATTTTCTACTGCCGTAGATGCACAAACTGGTGTTGATATCAGAGTTTTCCAAGGTGAAAGATCTTTGGTCAAAGATAATAAGCAGATTGGACACTTCTTACTCTCAAATATTCCAATAAGTGCAAAAGGAGTGCCACAAATTGCTGTTGAATTTGAAATTGATGCTGATGGTATTATCCATGTTAGTGCTACAGATAAAACCAAATATCCTGAAGATCTGGAACATTTCGGTAAAGAAAATAAAGTCTCGATCACAGTTGCTGGTGAAACTGGATTATCAGAGGAAGAAATCGAAAGATTGATTAAGGAAAGTGCAGAAAATGCCAAAAAAGATCAAGCTTTAAAACAACATATTGAGAATGCTACTAGAGCAGATATTGTTTGTTCAGATACAGAGAATGTCATTACTCAATTTGGTAGATTAATGGAAGAAGAAGAAATCAACATTATGACCGAAAAATTGAAAGCCTTAAGACATAAGATCGACGATATCAGGGAAAGAGGAATAATCCATGATCCTCAAGAAATACGTAATGGTGTTGATGAAATACAAAAAATTTGTATGGCTGCAATTCAGAAAGTAGCTATTAAACAACAGCAGTTGAAAAAAGAAGAAGAAAAGACTAAATAGCATAGATATTTAAATAATTGTAAATAGAGAAAAGATCATTAATTTATGTATTTGGTTTTTTACCTGTCATAGACAAGCCTATTCATCAGTTTCCATTCTATCTTCCGTTGCATCTTGGTCCTCAGCTTCATTTGCATTATCATCACCTTCGTCATCGTCATCTCTATGAGTTGCATTTGTTACTGAATCCAACTTATCAAGCCATTGTTGGACATCTTCATCTTCATATATGGTGAAAGGTGTATCCTTACCAACAATACTTACTGAAGTATTTTTGAAAGTTAATTCAACATCTTGTGACAAAGTATCTCTTAAAGAATTTAAACCATGTACTATTAATTCTTCAGTGGTTTCTGAGTCTCTGATTTTTTCCAAATTTCTTTCTAAATATGTTCTAGCGGCTTGAGATCTTGCACCAATTGAAGCTCCATAATATTCTAATACCGATCCAGATGGTTGAAATTCGTACAAGTGAGCACCAGTTTCATCATAACCTGAAACTAACAAACCAACACCATAAGGTCTTGATCCATAAGACTGGGTGTTCTCTTGAGCTTTATCGGCGATTGAGTATACTGCTTTAGAAACAGATAATGGTCTATTGAAAACCATTTTGGAGTTCATAGCTTGTTTTCTTAAAAAGTTGGACAAAACTCTAGCATCTGGAGCCAAACCAGCTAAAGCAATACCCATATGATCATCTATCTTTATGAGCTTCTTTTGATATGAACCTAATTCTTCTGCATTTCTTTTCAATCCAACTAATACAACATGATTCTTTGAAACTAATCCAACAGCTGCACTTCCCTGTTTAATAGCTTCTAATGCATATTCGACTTGGAATAATCTACCTGTTGGCGAATAAGTTACTGAATCGTTATCATAGTTGTTTCTGAACATCTTGTTTTATTCCAATTGAGTCTCAAGCGAGTCGTATCCAATCCTTTGTTATAATTCTAAAGATCGCCACCAATATCTTTGAATCTTTCAAAAAAAAATGCGAATGAGATTTTTCAAAGTAAAAGAATTTAAGGATGTTTAAAACTGCAAGACTTATCAGAAGACTGTCAAACAATTTAAATTGGCCCAAAAACTATTCTAGTGTAAAATTTCCTGAGTTGAATAATGAGGCTGTTCCAAAACCAACTTTGGGTCAATTCAAAAACCCGTTATTTCATACATTCTTAATCGCATCAACTACTTACATGCTACTCCATACTATTGCTTCTAAACTTGAATACGAGGAAGAGAAGAAAAAGATCGAAAAGGTAGAAAGTGAAATAGAGGTGGAGATTCAGAATATAATAGATAGAAAGAAAGCGGAACTAGCTAAACGATGGTATCACAAAATATCCTTCTGGAGGACGTAGAACTTATAGAGAATTTTAGAAAGGTTTAGGCAATAACTCACCAAAACGATATTATACATTGCTTTTAAATCTATTACTAAATTTGGCAAACTTTGAAGCAGTGGCACTCGAAAGAATCGATTGATTATCCATGCTTTGAGATGATGTGTTATTATAACTATCATCTGCCATTGATTTGTTTGCAGAATCAACCTCTTCTTGTACATACATTTTAGATATCAATTTAATACCATCTTCATATTTGACTCTATCAAACTTTCTTGTTCTTAGAGATGGATTTTTCTTGAAATCGTCATAATTATCTAATTTCAATAAATCAATAGATTGACGTAATTCGGCAAATGTGGATTGAAGTGAAACTGAACCACCTGAATTTTTTATGTCAGTATCTTCAGCCTTAGATAATGCATTCATTGATTCCTCTAAATGACGAACATCTAGATCGAAATTATAAATCGCAGTTTTGTTATAACCATCTGTATCTTTCAAAATATTCAAAAAGTGCTGAGCGATAAAATCATAACTTCTAAATAAACCTAAGGTTCTGAATGTCAGTGGTAAGTTTGAAAAAATGGATGTGAATAAGTTTTCGAGGAAAAGTGCAAAATCTTTAACTGAATAATTGGGCTCTGTGTTTGAAACCCTAGGATACCAATCATCATACTCGACCATATCTAATAATTCCCTGACTTTATCATCAACCATATTGAAAATTGAATCTTCTGCATATTTTCTCAAGCTAGCAAATTTATTGATTGCTCTAAGTGTTAAGGTACCATTTGTATCAATGTTATTTGTACCAATTCCGTTATAAAGCTTCAATCTTCTATTAACTAATCTTCCAATTTCGTAAATACTAAATAAATAATATTCTAAGTTAGTATAATTTTGAGAAATAATTTCCTTGTTACTTATATTCTTGTTGATGAAGTCCTTTAAATCATATGCAATCCCTACACCTTTTTCTTCTCCTAAAACTTTTTCGAAAATCTCTTCCACTATTATATTATTCAACTCATTTAATTCGAAGGAATAGTGCTGACTTATAAACAGAATTAAATCTTCCAACAATGATCGTATACCAAGACAAAAATGAACATAATCCTCACTAAAAGGGAAACTCACTGGCATCGACCTGATATTCTTGGGAGCAAATGGAGCATCTTCTTTATACCAACATATTCTCATAACATTATCATAATCCACTTTATCCTGAACCACTAATGGCATGTAATGATCAGATTGGATCGATTCGAGGAAATCAAATCTGAATTGTTGAATTAACTCAGGTGCTAAGTATTCCTTAATCAAAATCATTAAGACTTCATAAATTTCCAAAACTCTGAATTCGTTATTATCCATGACTTGGATAAAATTTCCAATTAAGTCTTTAAACTCGTTCAATTCATTAATATTCATCGAATGGGTTGCTAAGAAGTTTATCAAAACTGGCGTTAACTTGGAAGAATACGAATCCCACAAATCATCGGAGTTTTTGTTTGATCTCAATTCAAATTTTGTAGCGAGGTTGATCTGTTTATCTATGATGAAGAATGCTGAAATCTTTCTCAAGTATTCGTCTAAACTATTAATATCATGGAATTCTGCAATTTCATTATCATTAAATTTATGCTGTGTGTTCAGCGTATTGACTGAAGATGTGATGGGATAAATAATTCTGTTATATTTCTTAAGCCATTCTCTATGGTATAATTTCGATAATGTTTCTGATTCATTCAAGGTTTGATAAGCTAAAATTGCATAGTATATTGTTGATAAATTGATTTTTAAGCTACTGTCAGACAAAATGTTGTAATTTAATGACGGATCTCTCATTGCAATTTCAACTGGCGAGTTAATTTTGTGTGACAAAAATGTGGATCCATTATCTTTTTTGATCTTATTCCAATTATCCTGCAAGTCATATAAATTTTCAAAAATTGATGTACCAATATCATAAAGCTTTCTTTCGACATTGACTGATAACCATTTACAAAGGTTGTCAAAGGATTCGTCCTTAATTGTTTTTCTTAATAAAGGAATCGAATCATAAATTCTACTTGCAAACCCAAAATTTTCAACTTTGGGTAAGTGTATATTGGTCAATTCATCCAATAATTTCAAAGCACTGAAATATTTATTTTGTTTGATCAATTCATGGATTCTATTAGTGATTTCTAAAACTTGAATACACAAACTCAATACGACTGTTGTCTCGTTAATTTTGGAAGTTAGTTCTTTACTCTTTAACAAATTTCTTTTTCTAGAAACCAACTCATAAACTGATTTATTAAGGAAAGTACTTACTTGTTGTAAACTCTTATTTAAATCTGAGGAATCAATATGAATTTTATCAATTGAATCAATACATGAATTTATATCCTGAGTTGAGCTCAAGGATAAATCAGTTAAATCCTCGTTCTTGTTTTTAACTATATCATTAAGGTTATTTATAAGTTTTGTCAATGTATTATCTTTCAATGCATCCTTGATTATAGGTGCCAAACTTTCTAAATAGTCCTCTGAGTTTAATGAAGTTTGAAAAATATCGTCATCTCTAATCAAAAGATTTTCCAATGGAGTCTTGTCCATCTTTATTGACCTGTGCAATGTGTTATTCTGTGACGAGCCATCATTGGATACTGAAGGTGCCATGATGTTCTTTGTTTACAACCACGCTATTCAACTTTCTGCTAAACGTATTCCTTCCAGTTTGTTTTCTGATCAAAGAGTGCGAAATTTTTGATCTCACTTGGAACAGTAAGAACGATGATTCCTAATCATATTTTGATCTTAGGGCCCCCAAACTCGGGGAAGCTAAGGATTGTGGACACTATACTGAATGGGATGAGACTTGATAACTTGGATAGTAATTCACATAGTGGGCTCATTATGAAAACTCAATTGAGTACAAATTATTATACAAGTGATTTAAACGTCTTAATAGATGAATTTCCTCCTGATAGGAATACAGTGATAGATGACGACCTTAAACATTCGGAATTACATAAATGGTATAAAGAATTCACATCACCTGGGTGTAAAGAATTGAGAGAAGTACTTGATGGCTTGGTGTTTACTATAAACTTAGACACTGATTCAGTTGAATATATAAGCAAGTTCATTGAAATTGTAAATGAGATAAAGGAAATACTAACAGAAGAGAACGAAGACGATGATCTTTTTGTTGTAATGGTTGGTGTTTCTCAGACAACAAGAGACTATGAGGAAATAGAGGATATTAGTATCAGCAATGGTATTGAGTTTTTGTATTTTAATGAATCAGGCACAAATGAATTTAAAGACAAGTTGGGTAAGGATAGGTTGATTGAAATCTTACAATCTCATGAATGGAAAAATATAAATTTAGTCGAAAACGATTATAAGTCTAGAAAAATGGACAAAGCAAATAACGAAATGACACAAAAGTTGTTGAATGGAAATGATTCTGATGAAAAGACCGAAATAACTGATGTTTTGAATAAATTGAAGTTGGCAAAGGAGCATGCTAAAAAGATTAATGATGATAACGAAAAAGATGAATATGTAAACAAAATTATAGAGGATATTATTGATTATATTTAAATAAATTAAATGTATATTGTAAGTTTCTATTTTATAATTTATTATCTCTAGAAATGGTATATTTAATATCGTAACCAGGCTCGAAATAACATTCTTGACAATCTTCTTCTGCAACTCCATTTTCATGAATAAATACTGAAAAGTCAATATGAGAGACTTCCTCATCGATTACAACCATTGGCGCATGCCATGTACCTGCACCATAAGTAATTGACTGATTACCCTTACAAATAAAAGCTTTACACATTGCAGGATTGGGTAATTTTTCTGGTGACTTTGGGTCCGTTTTAGCAACAATAACCAAGAAGGACTTTTTGTGTGCATCTTGACCCATTGGAATGAAGGTTTGTGTGGAAAATGGGTGACGTTCTAATACCTTTGACTTATAAACTTTAGAACCATCCTTATTGGTCGTGATCAAATGACTGGGTGCTTTACATCTAAATATATTCCAATTTGCCTTTGCCTCTTTACCACTAGGGCAGTCTTTATAGTTATTGACCACAGGTGCCACTTTATGGATCTTTGTAGCAGTTCCATAATTAGCTGCACTACTTACAACATTTTTGATTTGGTGATCTGCACTAATTACACCACCATAGGGACTGAAATTTTCTGGAGTTAATGGAATTGCATTTATGAATGGAATATTGGATACGTCGAATGTTTCTAGAACCATATTTTCCTTGAAATTGTGAACTGTATTATCGATTTCAATTTGTCTTTTATCAGTGAAGTGAGGTTTTCTGCGAGATCTTGTGATAAGGTAAATGTAAATCTCCGAAAAAAGGTATTAGACTGAATTATAATACCCTAATAGAGTTTATTGAATTTATCTACTATACATATATAAATTAATGGTCTTAAGAATTAGTTCTTGAAGATTTGAAGCATTTGGATGGTTTTTTGCATTTTTAATGATTTTTTTTAATTTTTTTTAATTTTTTTATCGATTTTCTACTTCCTCGCTTTTTTGAATAAAAGTTGCAAATTTTAAAGATTTAATTCTTTCAAAAAATAATAATAAAAACCTTAAAAAAAAACTAAAACTGGATACACTCACATGTCACAATAAATGAGAGGTTCTTATCATACTATATTCATTAAAACTATAAATTAGTTATCATACGTTAAATTATTGGAGAGTTTGATTGTGGAGGTATCACTATCAGAGTCATTGGGTTCACTCTGATCATTTGAACCACTTGAATCAATATTCATGCTTGGATGCTGCTCTGTTGATTGACTTGATGAAGCTTGCAGTGATTTGGAAAACACACGTGGTTGTCCCAATATTCGAGTAGATTGCAAGCTTGGAACAAAATCTTGTGAATGTGTTGTGGGAGCAGTTTCAAATGTTTCATGAGAGAAAGAAGACGACGAAGAAGCTATCCTATCCCTGAAATTACCACCAATTTCATCTCTTTGATCGGGTTTAGAGGGAGCCTCTTCAACCTGATCTTCGGACTCTTCAATAACAGATGTTGGATCATGATTTAGTTCAATGCTTTCGAGTGACTCCTGCAAATCATCGCTTGACTCGACGTCAACTTGTGCTTCTAAATCTATATCATCAAGACTTCCATAACTAATTATATCTTGGCCCGCAAGTAAGTTAGAAGTCGGGTTAATAATTGAGTGATTACACAATGGACAACTTCTTTTGAAATTTATCAACCAATTACTTAAACAAGTTTCATGGAAAAAATGCTTACAGTCTAGGATTAAAACCCTTGATCGTAAAGGTTTGAACTTTTCTAAACAAATTGAACATTTAAAAGCTGGGTAAAAATCGTCATGCATGATTAAAATATTCAATTTATGTTTATTATGTTTTAAATCAATCCCATTTACAATAAAATTATGCATTGTTGGATTGGATGATGAAGGAGTAGGTTTCTTATTTGAAAAATCTTCCAATGAAGATGACGAACTTGATGAATCCAAATTTTCATTGATTGCTTGATTAGTTTGTTCAGTTACATTCAAATAGTGATAGAAATTTTTGTGGAAAATTAGATGATTCTTATTATAAATGTAAACTGGCAATTTCTTAACGATTTTTTCACTGAATTTGTTCTTCTGTAACCGTCTGCAATTCTGAAATATTTGAATAAAACAATAAAATATGATTATTAATAATGGTGGTGATAAAACTAAGGAAACAATAATATTAATCCAGTTACCCAAAGAGGCGGTAGTCATGCTGATTAATAAGTTTCTAGATTCTAAACTTTTTAAAAATTTATAACTTTCAAAGGTTATAAAAATCACTGGAATTTTTAAAGACTTGTCTTCATTGAAAGAACTAGAATACATAGTGATTAAACCTTTCAATGGCTCATCATTGGCCACCATTATAGATTTGGGATTCAAGTCTGATTTGACCAAATTTTCAACTTTCTGAACGAATGTGCAGTCACCTCTTAAAATGATTAAAACCAGGTCTTTATAACTTTTATATTTATCTGAATTAATCAGAGAACATGCATTGTCAGGAAATACCTTATAATTTGCAACTAATTCTTTTTTCAAAATAGGACTGAATGAAGCATATCTTCCTAAGAATTCTTCTGTGATAGTATTTTTGCTAGAATCAGTTTCTGTATAATTTACTTGAATAAGGGAATCGATTGGGAAGACTGAGTTAACCATATTATTGAGAGGATAATCAATATCATCAAGTTCAATCAAGTTAACTTTTTCTTTAGTAGAAAGGTATTGCTGTTTTAATTCTTTCAAAGAATTTCGTGTTAAAAATAATGCATCAAGAAAATCAATCTGAGAACCATTAATGTCATAACATACAATCAACAAAGAAACCAATACAATAGATAAAAATAATATCCTTGCTTTCAAATTTGATCTAGGTTGCATATTGGCTTGCTTTAAACTGCTAAAATCTGATCATGTAAGTCTATGTAATACGTGAAGGGGCTTGTCAATCCTAAAACACGTTGCTTGATGCTAATTGATTCTGTGAACTAGTATCACTCTAATTATAATCTGGGGGATCAAAGGATCGTAAGAGTGATGCGAAGTGATTCAAAAAGAAGATGGTAGAGACACTAATATATATAGTTACCAACTCCCTAACACACAACTCCCTAATACACAACAGTACAAATGGGGAGCACTTCGTTAGAAATGATACTTGAATAGGACAAGGTGCTTTTATGGGATTCTACAAAATTAGCTCACCAGTCGGTTTGTAGAAACTGTATATAATCAATTACTTGAGTGAGGCTCTGTGGCCCCTCCATCTTGTATCGCAGAGTGTGTTTTCAAAGAAGAAAAAATTTCACTTGTCAATTGAAAGGATTTCAAATTGCTACTTGACGATTTACTTTAATGATATTGATTCATTTTGTTGGACCCTTAAGATGTTAAATCTAAAAGAAGAGAGAACAAAAAAAAAGATTGCAGCACGAGAGTTTCGCGTATGGTCTCCCACTACACTACTCGGTCTCGCTCTTAGCAGCTTAACTACAGTTGATCGGACGGGAAACGGTGCTTTCTGCTAGATATGGCCGCAACCGATAGTGTTCGATTTTTAGATGTACAAATAGAAAGAAAGCCTGCGATGCAAAAGACTAAATGGGGAATCTTATAAGAAAACCAAAAAATTCTAGCTCTATCTATCTTTAACTCTCAAAAGTGAAAACCTGTGCTCCCATACCCTCTGAGATATGTACACCAAGGGAAAGCCATATGTTTAGGACCCTTGCCTTGTCTTTCTACCAGCTTTCGTTTAAATTGGCATCGACAACTTTAAAAATTTGTTTCTCACTCTTGATACGAAATATTTTTGCGAATTTATGGGGAAATTTTATAATGCTCATATCAGTGATAACAAAAAAAAAAAACATGTTTTGGTTAATACAATGGTTCCTATGTCTTTACATTGTAAATGCAGTACCAGGAGGTGGGTTAATCAAACCAAATGAGCGGTTTATTAAGATTGATATTGGAAAGTGGCTTAATACTTCAATAGTTGTACATTCTTCGGATTTCTACAGTGATGAAGGTTTGTTGATCAATTTGCTAGCGCTTTACGACAATAAAGACTTCGTAGACTTTTACAGTATTATAGGTATCGATGCTGCTATATTAGCTTTAGATTTGGATAAGAGAGCTACATCAGTTTTGCAGCAATTTTATAATGTTACAACGTCACCAATTCTTTCATTAGATAGCATTGATGAGTTTCCAAACACAGTTTATACAAAGGAAGGCTCTGATTCAGGATGGATGAAGTTCAATTTGCAAACGTACTTTCCATCTGCTAATTATGCATCATCAATCACACAGTTTGGATATGGCACAATTGTTTCTCCAAAGGTGTATAGAAACATTTGGTCAAGAGCAAAAACCGGAGGTCTAGTAAAAATCTCCAAGAGTCTTGGAATTGGTAAAGGATTAATAAGTACTGGGAATCATAGGTCAACATTTATGGTCGTTAATAGTGAGTTCAGTACCATTTGTGGAGATCCAACCGAATGTTTCCCTTCCTTTTTAGTTACTGTGATTCCCGATAGAGGAGAATGTTGGAGTTGTAAATTTCTAATCTCTAAAGGGAAAATCGACGAAACAATAGACTTTATGATAT
The DNA here is from genome assembly GCA_030555745.1 of Yamadazyma sp. yHKB15. Classification (NCBI taxonomy): domain Eukaryota; kingdom Fungi; phylum Ascomycota; class Pichiomycetes; order Serinales; family Debaryomycetaceae; genus Yamadazyma; species Yamadazyma sp. yHKB15. Next base: position 561,034 of record JANIWS010000007.1, read on the forward strand.
TGGAAGCATTTAAGAAGGATATGGCTATGTTTTGGATTTTACTTACTGGTAAGAAGAGATTGTTAGGCTTCAATTCGGTTGGAAAGATAGTTGTATATCCATTGATTCTACTGGTTACTTGGGTTCCTACCAATACGGTTCCGATTTCATAAGGACTACACTGTAAATAAGTAATTTTTATTTCTAATCCTGTATGAGGATAAAAAATTTAAACTTTTAAACTATAAAGAGAGTAGCCAATATTATTGAGGCTTGGAAAGCCATGTCGGACTCATAGTGAAAATACTCTGGGCTTAGTCGTATAAATGTCCATTCAACTTACCATGAATTTCTCAACAAAGCCATGTTTAGGTACACATTTACATTGTTTGCATTATGCAATTCTGTTTTCGCAGCCATTGGTGGTGGTTTGATCAAGAAGGATGAACAGTTCCATAAGTTTCAGGAAGGGACATGGTTGAACACTTCCATAATTCTCCATTCCTCTGACTTTTTCAGTGACGAAAACTTGTTGGTTAATCTTTTGGCTCTTTATGGAAATGATGACTTTCTTGAATTCGGAAGTCTTGTAGGAATGGAGAATGCCATTGATTCTCTTGAACTAGACACTAGATCAACAGATGTTTTGTATTCATACTACAACAATAGCAGGACGTTGAATGAAAGGGCTGACGTCTATCAACAACAGATTCCCACCTACGAATTGTTCCCAGGAACACCTTCAAGACAATGCCGAAATATGGAGAGATGGTCCAGCTGGATGCAATGTTACGTGGCTACTTATTTTTCCAAGGCAACTGTGTATTCATGCGGCATTGTTGAGTACATTTACGGCTTGACAACTTCCCCGAGTACTTACAAAGCTGCATGGAATATGGCGGCAGATGGCCACTTAGGAAATGCGTTGGGAGTGGTTGGTATAGGATTGGCTTTCAAGAGCACTAATGCAAAGGAAAAATGCACATCTGCATTTTTAGTAGTTAACGAAAAGTTTGGGCTAGTAAGTGCTGGCGGTGCAGACGATCCTGCTTTCTTGTTCGGAGTTATTCCCAGAAACAAAAAGGGTGGAGACTGTAGGACTGCAACTTCTGAGAGTGACATCGATGAAATGGCTACCATCTTGTTACGTGAGGCTATGAAGAAAGACATGGTTGCGTTCTGCTTAACCTTCACTGGCCAAAGTGGTTGGTTTGGATCTAATAACTGGTTTGGGCAAGTCAAAGTCTACCCCATGGTAGATTCGGGATCGGTCAGCTATGCTTCGATTCCGTGCCTTGAGTATATATCTGAAGGTGGTACTATTGCAATATTCAATTGGATGAAAGACCAATACAATGCTAACTTTATACAATTATGATTTTTAGGTGTGTAAGTAGGAAGAACTGTTATACGCACTAGTATATTGATTACCCAAATAATGTAAAGCTAAAGTCTCTTTTTTTCTAATTTTAATGAGGTTTTGATCAACATTAAAGTACTCAAAACTGTTGATACCCGCAACAAAGTGTAAGTTACCAACGTATACAAGTGTGTCAGTACTCCCACGTCACGCTTATACCATCCTATTATATAGCCCAAACCTGCCAAAGCTATGGATAACTTCGCAACCTCGGAGGATATCATTTCTATGCATTGTGTATCGCCAGTCCTAGTACTTGTGTACGTGCGCCAAATGTTCAAATAATCTGGAGTTCTGTGCCAAACAAATGCAATCAATAACAACACTCCCTGAGTAGTAGTTATACCTAAGTCTATGAACGCAGTACAGCCTGTCAAATATACTAACACTAACTGAATCACAATCGATAGTAAAAACTCGTAGGGTCTCATAATGAATGTAAATTTGTCTAAAAAGATTTCTTTGACCAATTTTCGCGCTCAAAATCATGCATGTGACTTGAGATGACGAAAACAAATGCGGTTGACTCTTATGCGGCGAGCAATTGTGGGGCCCACGGACAGTGGGAAAGTATAGAGGAGACAGGTACAAAATGATAGGAAGAAGGAAAAAAAAAAAGAAGATTGCAGCACGAGAGTTTCGCGTATGGTCTCCCACTACACTACTCGGTCTCGCTC